>JAKGSA010002349.1:0-19615 GCA_033558755.1 Philaethria dido
CAGGCATACAGATCGCATCAATTTTTGTAAATATAAATTATAAATATATAATTATAGTATATAAATATGTATTAAATATGCAATATATATATATATATATTGCATATTTAATGTTAGTCAAAGTCAAATAATTTTATTCAAAATAAGAAGTTACAAGCTTCATTTTTTGAACGTCAAATAATTTACCACCGGTTCACTAAATTTAATGCCTCAGACCTGAGAAGAACCGGCGCAAAAAACTCAGCGGGACTTTTTTTTTTTTTTATATTCGACAATGGTTTACAATTCTTTAGTATTGTTATATATCAAATACTGTAATTTTCAAAAAATAAGAACTTGTAGTAGAAGTCTATTATTAATAATGAGAAAATGCTTAACATATATCACCATATTATTCAACGAACTTATCTTCCTATATCCTGTGACATTCGTGTAAACCATTCTCTTTGCTGTTTTAGAATATTTCTTTTATTTTTTATTACCAAATTTCTATATTAATATTAGCGGAATTCAAACTCTTATATGATTAATCCCAGCGTTGAGTTCCACTATTGAACATGCAATATCTGGAAATTGGGCAGAAATTAGAGATAAAAATTCTTTGATATTACAATATGTTTTTTTTAAAAAGTAACAGTATTACATACATGAGATACGAAAAACTAAAAAAAATCTACTACAATTTTTGCTAAAAATGGACATAACCATAACTTCAAGAGAATTGTTAGTGCAAAGTTTCAAGAGAACATGCCAAGAGACTGATAGTAATATATTTCAAAAATTCTTAACTAAAACTATCTAACATTCACTACTGATAAAGCACGAGCTGTTGGGCAAAGGGCGGTGATGGATGGCAGTTCTAATACTAAGCCCTAAGGGCGTATCGATTACACAACTTTGTCGATAGACGCTTTTTGCGACGCATCGTCTCTAGAGATAAGATATGATTACAATGATGACCGATTATGAAGTTCTCACGGTTATTTGGATTTATGGATTGAGAGGAATAAAGCTTTTAGGATTTCCAGTCTGTTAAAATATGACGTGAAAATTTAAGTGTAGCAATATTTTTTGTAGGTCTTTATTTTATTTATTAGTTCGTGCCATTTAATATTTATTTTTTTATTAAAATGTACATTTTTTCGACATTTAAGCCCCTATGATATCTCTATATGTATTTAAGTATCTATTTCAGTAACAATAATGATTGCTGTAACGTCCGTCCATTCCGTAATAATTGAAAATGTTCATAACTTAATTTAAATATCTTTTAAATAATAAGAACTATTTTGAGTTAGCAATGCCTGATGTCTAATACTAGAACTGTGTTAACTGCTAGTGCACTAGAAAGAGGCAATGATGTTATATCCCTTATATTACGGACTCAGCTGACAAACCCTGGTATCAAAACACTAAGTTTCTTCTTTCTGCCTATTATAAAAACACTTATCACAGATCTAAGCGCCGTTATAAAACCAAACATACATACATAACTTCACATAGCAGGGTATCATATAGCAGGGTAGGCAGAGGAAACCTAGTGTTAAGACACTCCGTTCCCCACTTTCCTCCGAAATGAGGCATTGCGTGCTGAGTGGCGGTACTCAACGCCGCGCTTTGCCTTGCTACCAAACCCAGGAAATGAAAAATTCTATTTCCTAGAGTGGGAGTCGAACCCACAACCTGTCGCCTTTACAGTCGCACGCTTGTGCCACGACAGGCGATAAAACCAAACAAAAAATTAAATCCGTACTATTTTATGTCTACAGCCTTTACAATTAAATCTATTCTACTGGCAAGTATATTTCAGTATCAGTTATTAATTGAAATATAAACTTGTACCTTTCCTCGAGGCATAGAGTTCGTTAGGCGAGGGTCATCCCACGGGTCAAACCGGGACGCCGTCAATAGACTGCCTTACTCAAGTATTAATTGCTTTCTATGTACTTGCGTCTATGTTATATATTTATCATATGATAAATATTGATATCGCCTGTCGTGGCGCAGAGGCACAAGCGTGCGACTAGTAAACGCGACAGGTTGTGGGTTCGATTCCCACTCCAGGAAATGTAAAATTTAGTATTTTCATTTCTTAGGTTTGGTAACAAGGCAAAGCGCGGCGTTGAGTTCCGCCACTGAACACGCAATTCCTCAATTCGGCGGAAAGTGGGGAACGGAATTGTTGTAAGAGAACGGAGTGTCTTAACACTAGGTTCTCAGGTCTGACTATCCTGCTATATGCGGGATATAGCGTGAAGTTAAAAAAAATATATTGATAGTTCGTTTTAATTTATATGTTAATATATATTGAATATTAAATGTATGCATCTTGTTGTTCAAACCAGATCTTTGTAGGTATATTTTATATCTTTTATAGAGACTAGATTTTTTATATTCTAGGACTACGAAAAGAGAAGAAAAGATGTTCTATGTTATTTTACTCAGCTTTCCACTTATTGCGATGTTGTACTATATATGGCTAAACACAAAGAGGCATATAAGCTTGAAGTTTTTAGTTCGTATTTGGATAGTGTTGACATTATTTGATAATATTGTTTTGTCTACGAACTTAACTTAATTTCCTGCATTATAGATTTATTAATAATTTACCTATTTAGTAATGGAATTTATTCATAAGCATTTTTGTCAGATTTAGGTACATTCAAACATTTATAGTAAAAAATATACAAGTTGTTAGTAGGTGGAGTAGAATATAGAGACTGTCAAACGTAAACGTAACGTAACTGGATTTGGTAACAAGACAAACCGCGGCTTTGAGTTCCGCTACTCAACACGCAATGCCTCAATTTGGCGGAAATTGGGGAACGGAATTGTTGTAAGAGAACGGAGTATCGTAACACTAGGTTCTCAAGTTCCCTCTGCCTACCCTGCTATACGTGGGATACAGCGTGAATTTAAAAAAAAGAAACGTAAATGTGTTTCATTAGAAAAAAAAAGAGAAAACGCATAGCTGCTTTTTGGCACTTACTTTCTTATAATAATTATGATAAGTAAAGCAGTTCCATGCATTTTCTCGCATAGCAGGAGTAATAAAAAAGAACCTAATTTTGTTTATAATTATAAGTCCACTCGATTCTAACGAAGGAACAATTTAATTTGGCGAAAGTAAACATCGTTTGGTATGAACGAGTTAGCAGGGTCATCCGGTGGGAGCAGCGCCCAGGAGAGTGTAGCGATACAGGATTAATTAGAATGGGGGGATGTAGTGGTCGTCGATGATGTGCAGGCAGGTACAAAAGTGACTTGCAGTTTAAATCTGATGATTTTGATGATAAAACTTTAATCTTTATTTAGTGTATTATTCGTAATTTGCGATGAAGGGAAAAAAAAATTTGGTTGATGTTCAACAATTTCAGATTAAGAGAAATATATCTCCCATCAAATAGTGAACTAGACCTACTTTGATATGCGTGTGTCATCTAAAAAACGATTCGTATCTAAAACGTAGGAGGCGCGCATATTTTAGGAAAATCAAAAAAATAATAAAAAATGTTATACAAATACAGGTACTTAGTTTTTATTTGTAATATGAAGATTTTACTGTCTGTATTAAGTTTAGTGTAGCTGGCAATCGGTTCAAATAGGTTCAATAGTGTTACTGGCATCTTACTTTTAACATTGATGGTGATAGCATGATTTTTTTAAATTTTCTGCCTTCGTGTATAAAGGATATGTAAAATAATACAAAAACACAAACATACATATATATATGTATTTTGTATACGTAAGTATATTAATATATTATTTTGAATAAAAAAAAATATTACAATATGTCTGTTTAAAAAGTTGAATTTAGCTTTTAGTTCATTCAAATTCTCAAATTTGTCTTCTTAATGTGACACCTATAGATGCATACGAGTACTGTCTTTAGCACTTTCGCATCCGTCTGTAGAAACGGTATGTATTCGTCCAGCGGTTGTCTAACTGAATTACCGATCATTCTGATTGAACGTTTGAGAGCCTCAGGAGGGCCTATTAAATCGGATCGCTAGTTACTCGAACGGCAATAAGACATACTTAAAGATAACTTAAAATGTATATAATTGTATTAGAACTATAAGATACTGTTATAAAGGAAAATAATATTATTTTTATTTGATACATTTAACTTATATGAAATAAGAATAATATATTTTTTCTTAATAATTTATATTTAGTATTTTCGTTTCCTTGCTCTGGTAACAAGGCAAAGCGCGGCGTTGAGTTCCACCATTCAACAAGCAATGCTTCAACTTCCACATAAAGTGGGCAACGGAAGTGTTATAAGAACGGAGTGTCTTAACACTAGGTTCTCAGGTCCCCCCTGCATACCTTGCTACGTGCGTGAAGCTAGAAAAACATATAACGCTTTAACAACTTAAACTATCTATTTATGATAATATCGCAACTCCACTTTGGTCCAATTCCTGCTATTTGAATTGCTTTAAAACTACACACGTATCCGGGTTCGATATAACGTAATATTTTCATAGCATTAATTTTATGTCCTTTCCAGGACGACCAGAACAAATACAGATAGGACTAGATGCTTATAAAACCGTGTTATTTAGGCCACTATTAGGTCCATCCATTTTAAAATAAGCGTGAAAAATAAACTTAAAACTATTTTCTTCAAAATTTTACTACTGTCTTATAAAATTAAAACTAAAAATACATACTACATATTAAATTCAGAAGCTAACAAAAGTAAAGCAACGAATACGACTTCTGGGCACAATATACCTCTTAGACAAATATAAGAAGGCGGTGGCGAGTGACCTTTGTCCCTTTTGCGTTAGTGTGGGTAAGGGACAGGAGCACACTTGTACTATGCAGACGGTTCTATTTGCAAATGTTACTTGTAGAGTTATTAGTGAATAGATAGGACAAGTTAAGTTGTTATGTTTTTTTTTTTTATGGAAAGGACAAGGCAAACGAGCGTTCGGGTCACCTGATGGTAAGTGATCCCCGCCGCCCACGGCCCCGTGTAACACCAGAGGAGCTACAGGTGCGTTGCCGGCCTTTGAGGTGGGAGTAGGCGCGCTTTTTGAAGGTACCCATTTCGTATCGACCTGGAAAAACTGCCGCAGGTAGGCCATTCCACAGTTCAGTGGCACGTGGAAGGAAATTCCTTCGAAACCGCACAGTACTGGAGTGCCACGCATCCAGGTGGTGTGGATGGTATTTAAGCTTGTGGCGTACTGTGCGGTTTGAAAATCCTGCGGCAGGAATCAGGTCAAACAATTCTCCAGAACACTCCCCGTGATATATGCGATAGAGAACGCACAACGAGGACACGTCTCTACGCAACGCCAAAGTGTCAAGCCCTGCACAGATTACCGGGTCCCCAACGATTCGAATGGCTCTGTGTTGTATATATTGTAGTCAAGTAAATTTAAAGGTCCTTGTGACGCAGTAGAACAGCATCTGGCTGTTAATGCGATGGTTCTGGATTCGATCTCTTTTCAGGGGTAATTATATTTAATAACATTTGCATTTCTCCTCTCACTTTCTCTTTTTCTTTCTCTCGTTTTATCACTTAACGCGTAATGTTTCGGATTTAGATGGAAATCGAGGAAGAGATTGTCTTGATACTAGATTCTGTGTTTCTATCTAATCTATTATGCGGGAAGGTGCTAAAATAAAAATTAAACGTATATAATTTATATGAATAATTAGGTAAAAATAGTATCAATTATAGATAAGCAAATCAAAGCATGCAATAGATATAGAATCCGTTTCTTTTTATACTTAATTAAATTATATTTTCTATTTTGACCAGTAAATATAGAGCGTGGAATTGATTTTCGAAGAATTGAATGACATTAATCTTATTATTTATTTCAAATACAACATTTGGTGTTAAATGTATTAGATAATGGCATAATGGATAATGGCATAGTTATAGAACTATGCCACTTACTTATAGAAGTAATATGAAGTATCTTTCGACTAAGTACAATATACGAGTATATATATTTTTAACTTTACGCTGTATCCTGCATATAGCAGAGTAGGCAGAGGGAACCTGAAAACCTAGTGTTAAGACACTCCGTTCTCTTACAACAATTCTGTTCCCCACTGTACAATGTGAGTACAATAATAAGAAAAAAGAAAAAAGAAACAAGCTAATTTAATTATAATATACATTGCCAGTTCTAATAGATTCTATGTTCTCGTCTTGTAAGCCCGTTAAGACCGGGCTACCTTCCGATACAATAACAACCTCCATTCCTAAAACCCTTTCTTGCGACCCGCCCTTATAAATTGCGGTGTCCAGGCTCAGGGCGATTGTTTGTTTATCTTAGACATTGCGTTACTTGGAACGCATAAAAATATATTACAGATATATTAGCTTGTTTTGATCTTGTACTCTATACCTTTTACCTAGCTTATATAATGATATTAGTTAATTTCATTTTCGACGTATCCCACAAATAGCACGGTAGGCAGAGGGAACCTAGTGTTAAGACACTCCGTTTCCCACTTTCCGCCGAATTGAGGCATTGCATGCTGAGTGACGGAACTCAACGCCGCGTTTTGCCTTGTTTCCAAACCCAGAAAATGAAAAATTCCATTTCCTGGAGTGGGAATCGAACCCACAATCTGTCGCGTTTACAGTCGCACGATTGTGCTGCTGCGCCATGATAGGCGTTATTCGACGTATATAGGTGAAATTAATGTTTTTTTCTGATAGCAGTATAATAGGTAGAGAAAATTTATTATCAAGACACTCCATTCTACGCTTTTCGTGTTTTAAGAGATCGAACCCACAACTATCGCGTTACAGTAAGATTTTGTGGCACTAAATTACAATGGCTTGTAAAAAATGAGTACTACCGTTAGAGAAATTATTTATAAATATATATTTCTTGGTTAGTAAGATGAGGTTGTAGCGACATAGCGCAGTTATATTATTATGCATTTGTCTTAGTGTTTGCGGATTCAAATCCCACTTGGGGAATATACCAACTACATAGGTATATTAGTAGTTATACTAGTTAGGTAACTAGACCAATGAAATTATTCCGCCAGCAAATACTTATTACATGCTTTCGAAATGTCAGAAAATTAAGCGAGGCTGAACCATAGGTTCTTTCTTTTCACTGTCAAATATAGGCAATACTTTTTTAACAAATTTTGTTTAGCTTACGCTGTATCTCCGTATATAGCAGGGCAGAGGGA
Source organism: Philaethria dido (assembly GCA_033558755.1). NCBI lineage: Eukaryota > Metazoa > Arthropoda > Insecta > Lepidoptera > Nymphalidae > Philaethria > Philaethria dido. The sequence continues at coordinate 7,186 of JAKGSA010002349.1, forward strand.
ACCTGAGAATCTAGTGTTAAGACACCTGTTCCCACTTCCGCGGAATGCTGAGTGGCTGAACTCAACGCCGCCTATACTTCCTAAAAATTTGCTACCCTAATGTAATATGAGCAAATTGTGTACTTGTAAAATTGTGTTTAATTCGATATACGTACGTATATAGGATTGAAATTCAAATATAGTTGTACGAGTATTATGCGACCCTTGCCGCTTCACATTGCAATAAAAAGCCACGTCTTGTTCCGACCACCTAGCTATTTACTCGGGACCTTTTTCATTTCCTCACAAAACATGTTGTTTTTATTAAAACATTTGGGGGACGGACAAAACTTTGCTTTTGCGAACAAAATAAATGGTCAATGACATCTGAAAGTTATCATTATTTTGGAGTTGAGTAATTTTATTATTTATTATTATGTTATTTTCTTGATGACGAATATTTGTTAATGATTCAATTAAGTACTTTTGTGTTGACGCATGATTCTATGCGATTCACGTTGTCTAGAGCATCATGACTCAGTAGGAAAGTGATTGGTTGTGTGTTCGATTCCCTGCATAATTATATTTTTTAACTATTTTCATGACTTCGCTCTAGTTGGACAAAACTGTTAGAATGCGCCGCCGTTCAACACGCTATGTCTCAATTTTTGTGCCAAAAGTAAGTGCGCGTAGTTTTGACTGACCCTGTTATACGGAAAAAGCCTGAAGCTGATATAATTCGTTATAATTAATTGTTGTCTGTCGTTAAATTCCGTCACAGCACGAGATACACCTCCTATTATGAAATAATTGAAGTACTTATTGAAGTAGTGTCAGATCACTCCTTACTGCCTCTGCAAAGTGTTAGAAGTACCTTATATGAGAAAAAGAATATATTTATTTATTTTTGAAAAATAAAGAAATAACATAATATACATAAAAAAATTTATTATTATGTTATTATTGGTTGTATTTATTTAATGATACCATCTATAACAATTAAAAATCATTTATGGGCCTAATTGTATTTCATTGTATTTTTTTTACAAATTCAATACTTATCAACTTTTACCGGCTTTTTTATTTTCTGTTATCTTTAATTCTAAGTAAAGTAATTTGAAACAGCAAATAAGTTCACTAATTTAATACCGAAAAGCTTGCGATATCTGTGCCTAATGTATGCACAACGGGTGGACCCTCCAAGACTCGTGCGAATTGGGGAGTGTACTTGAATGGATACGTGCAAGTGGCTTTCGATTGATTGTAGCTAATTTGTTTTAATAAAGTGGTTTGTTATGTTTTTTTTTTTTTTTTTTATTGATAACGGACGGCAAACGAGCAGAAGGACCGCCTGATGGTAAGTGGTTACCTTCGCCCATGAACATCTACAACACAAGAGATGTACTAGATGCGTTGCCAACCTAGAGGATACAGATGGAAAGGGAGGATAATGTAGTAGTCCGCTATCGGAACCACCACATTTTGGGGAAAGGATGAGTGGGAAAGGGGAAAACCTGGCTTACATGCCATCGAACCGGAACACATCATAAGATATTTGGCGGTTCGTCTTTGACATGATAGTGGTCGCGAGCCAGACGGAGGACGAACCTCCTACCACCAAACACTTAATCTTGTTAAAATCTATTCTATATTATACTTATGCAAAGAAAGTTACAGATTCTTTCAAAAATTAGCCAAATTTATGATTTAATAAAACAGAAAAACAAACTAACATTTGATAAATACAGATAGATTATGTTTTATATGAAGTGATGATTCAGTTTTGTATGAACACAATTCATGTTTACTTGGAATTATTTTTAATCTATCAAAAGTTAGTACAAATATTTAGAAAACTTTAAAGCAATTTGTACCAAACTACGTAAATGTAGGTTCTATGTCTTTCTTCAAAGTTTAATTGCTGCTTCTAAGATGATACGAAATAGATATAATGGAGAAATTTCTTAATTTTATGGAAGACATATTGTAATAGCGGTATTGCGATCTGATATTGTACTGATTATTCTAGGTTTAGGTATGATAATTAAATTGGTTTAGGTTGCGTATGAAACTAACACATGTATTAAAGCGTGCGACAGTAAACGCGGCAGGTTGTGGGTTCGATTCCCACTCCAGGAAATGTAAAATTTAGTATTTTCATTTCTTGGGTTTGGTAAGAAGGCAAAGCGCGGCGTTGAGTTCCGCCACTCAACACGCAATGCCTCAATTCGGCGGAAAGTGGGGAACGGAATTGTTGAAAGAGAATGGAGTGTCTTAACACTAGATTCTCTGGTTCCCTCTGCCTACCCCGCTATATGCGGGTTACAGCGTGAAGTTAAAAAAAAAATCATATGTACGGCGCATTAACTTAATAAGGTATAGTAGCACATTGCAAATAACTGTACTAACTCGACTCGTCTAAACGCAGCATCGCGGACCGACCCTTTACGGGCAGTCCACCCTCGGTGTGGGCAGTACACCCTAAACAACATTGGGTAGCAAAAAAGATTTTAACTACAAAATTAAATTATGCTATTATATGCCATAATATTAAAGAAATAAGTGATATAATTGTGTAATTCGTTAACAGTGGGCAGTAGAGGTTTGTCAGACGATCGACCCTAAATTGTAAGTACGATTGTATAGTTTACATTTAAATATTCTTTGATATTCAGATTTAGTTTAATTTTTATATAGTTATTCTTGTATTTCATGGAAATATTTTTTTTTTTAATTTTAATATTTATATTGCAAAACTTGGTATATTAAGCTTTTGCATAGCAAAGAATAAATAGAAAATATTTTTTTAAGTATACAGATTTTTATTGGAGTTAAAATATAGAAAAAAGTATTTTATAAAACATACTTGGCAATGCTTTTAATAAAGAACTCGCTTTGATGGCAGTCCTAAGTGATAGGTCACGTTGATTCGATTAGTATGAGGATTGATTTCTAAAATAAAAAAATTAAATATACAAGCAAAGTATGAGGAATTTGTCATCTTTTGTTTGGTGGTAGGAGGTTCGTCCTCCGTTTGGCAAACCACTATCTGTATCAAAGACGAACCATAAAAAAATATCTTATGATGTGTTCAGTTCGATGGCATGTAAGCCAGGTTTTTCCCCACTATCACCATCTTTTCCTAAAATGTGCTGGTTGAAGTTTCCGATAGCGGACTATTACATTATCACTCCCTTTTCCATCTGTATCCTCTAGGTTGGCAGCTTCGCATCTAGTACATCTCACATGTTATGCCAGATGTTCATGAGCCCAGAAGGTAACCGCTTACCATCAGGCAGTCCCTTCTGCTCGTTTGCCATCAGACTGCATCCATAAAAAAAAAAAAACAAAAAAACATAACAAAACTTCTCGCAGATTTTTGTGTTGAAAGTATTCAACAAAAACTATAGCTGTGTTGAACTTATTCCGCCACTTTTTTAATAATGGCCCTCGAAAAACAACCCATTTTCAAGCAGAAACGTCATCGTGAAATAATGTGACAGCGCCCTGACTTTACACGTGCGATTGGTTTGTTGGTTCGATCAATCAGGAGATTACGGCCACTAAATTATTTTGATTTCTCCACTCTAGTTAGGTAAAACGGCGTTGAGTTTCGCCACTAAACACAAAATAATACTCGTTTCAGACTAAAAGTTGAGAAACAGACTGAACTATCTTAACTATGGAGTTCTCTCTGAGTATCTATTCGAAAAAAAAAGTATTTTTGCACATACAAAAAAAACACATAACTTTGTAGCTAGCAACCCGTCAAAATGTTGAAGCGCATGCAACGCTCCGCAAATTGCACTTTTTGTCGCAGCTTGCATTTTTCCGACATGACAGCCGTGTTTACACACGTAGCCGACACGAGTTAAAGAAATACCCCACGAGTGGAAACTTAGCTACATTTTGTTTGCTGCCCAAGTTAAAAGTAATACGATGTATTTGTTTCTTAGAATATTCTTACACTACTGCGGCTCAGTGGTTATTTTATATGACTGTAAAGATGAAGTCAAAGTTTGAATTAAATATTACTTATACAATTATTAATTTCTCCTACTAATTATGTGTAGTAGGTATATTTGATATTTGAATCTAGTACGTTTTATAGAAAATTATTAAGTAGTACTGATTTTTAAGGAAAACTTTTCTTTTTTTTTTTTTTTAACTTCACGCTGTATCCCGCATATAGCAGGGTAGGCAGAGGGAACCTGAAAACCTAGTGTTAAGACACTCCGTTCTCTTACAACAATTCCGTTTCCCACTTTCCGCCGAATTGAGGCATTGCGTGCTGAGTGGCGGTACTCAACGCCGCGCTTTGCCTTGTTACCAAACTTTTCATTTTCGAAAAATCACACGAGTTAGAGAAAACCTCACGAGTGGAAATTTAGTTATATTTTATTTGTTGCCCAAGTTAAAAGTAATGCGATGTATTGGTTTCCAAGGGTACAATAGCTCAGTGGTTATTTTGTGTGGTTGTAAAGATGAAGTCAGAGTTTGAATTAGATACTAATTTAATAATTTAATATTTATATTAATAAATATGTGTATTTGATATTTGATGTTAGATAGTTATTATTCTACAAGTTAAGGAAATTTCATTTTGGAAAAAAATGTACTAAAAGGAAAAAATCTGGTTCTAAGTATTACTAATGAAACAATAGTTCATTTAAATGATTTTTACTCAATAGTTTAAAATTGATGTACCAGTACTAAAGATTTAATTCAATTTCTGCGATTGTAACCAATTTTATAATTTTTGTACTCAGTTTAAACATCCGAGCACAATAGTAAATATGCATTTACTATACTTATGAAAAAAAAAACAAATTTACTTATAGCAAGGTGTCATTTACAAAATATATCCATATATTTATATTTATTCCTAACATTTTGCTATGAAAAGACTTGGTTGTTGTAATTATTTCAATACAAAAACGTATTTGTGGTATCCACGACATAAAATTTGTATTGATTGTAATAATGTTTGCTTTTGTCGTTAAAATAATCTCATTCTATAATATATATTTACCTTAGTCATGTTTATACTATTGAAATATCAAAATATAAATTAAAACTTTTTTTACTAAGAACATATTTTTCTTTCCACTTTCTATCGCTTTCTCACATACCTTCAACCAAACAACCTCTAGGACATGCTTGACAAACTGACACGGGTCCAGTCGTCCGAAATAGATATAACTTTAGCTATTTCACCTATCTCATGTTTCGCCGACTGTCGCGATATTTGCGGCACAAACTTGGGTATTTGGGTATTACTTTCTTATGAAGGGACGGCATAAATCATAGGTTTATTCTTTGAAGAGGGTAAAGCTAAAAATTTATGAGACTATTTTTTTTTATAAAAAATCGTTTTAAATAAGTATGTGTGGTAAATTGTGTTTTTATTGTAGTTTGTGCATTTTGCTCATTATGTTTTGTATTATCATATAATGCTAAGAAAATTATCTTGAATGGTAAAAAAGGATAAAATTTAATTTAGATAGATTATCTTTTTTTTATTATTTTATATTATATTAACGCCTGTCGTGGCGCAGAGGCATAAACGTGCGACTGTGAACGTGAAAGGTTGTGGGCTCGATTCCCACTCCAGGAATTGTAAAATTTAGTATTTTCATTTCTTGGGTTTGGTAATAAGGCAAAGTGCGGCGTTCCGCCACTCAATACGTATTGCCTCAATTCAGCGGAAAGTGGGGAACAGAATTGTTGTAAGAGAACGGAGTGTCTTAACAATAGGTTCCCAGGTTCCTTCTGCCTACCCTGCTATATGTGGGATACACCGTGAAGTTAAAAAAAAAATGTTTTGTCATGCAGCTATGAAGTAAGAATAAATATTTCATATAAGAGAATGTATATTTACATAAATATATAAATATTGCAAATACCTTATAAATGATAATTACTTTAGTAACCAAAGAAAAATCTATAACTTGATTTTTATAGTAAACACAAATATTTTTACAAATTTTATAGGCTAGTAGAAAATACAGCGCCATCTTTGAGCGAGTAGCAAGCAACTAAGTTACTTTGTTCTAGAGGGCGCTATAGTTCATATTAGAGAACGACTGCCTACTTAATAGTGCAATAATGTTACATTTATTATACGTTTACAATTTTTTATATAAGTAAATCGAAATATTTTAATTAAATGATTATATTAATTTTTTAGCTTCAAGCTTTATCTATAGTGGGGTAAAAATATTGTAATCTTTTCCTTATATTTTTTTTTTTTTTTTCGACTGTGTAGTATGCTATTGGCCCTATTGGCCTCGACAGCGTCACCGGGTTTTGTGGGGGGCCGAGCTTGAAGAGCTCTGACCCTGGCTTTCTTTTCCTTATAGAAAAAACTAACTACAAAATAAAAAGTACCAAATTATTAAATTATTCAATATATATGCCAAAAAATGTATAATTACAATAGAAATTAATCTTAAGAAAGTCTCACATACTATACTTCATAAAAAAGTTGTCAAAATCATTTCTAATAATATGAACGAGTTGTAGTAATCATTAAATACCGTAGTAGCTTGTTTAATAAGAAACTAAAGTAGTAAGTTTAATATAAACTTTTCAAGTGAAAGTAACGGGCGGACGGTGAAGTGAAAAATGCAGCGAACTTCGTCGAGAGGGAGAGTGAGGAAACGACCTTACACACCCACTGAGATTTGCATACAAGTTCACGAGAAATATAGATTTCGCTTAAGTACCTGTGGAGATTTCTAAGAAAATTAAACAAAAAATAGTTATATGAGCCTGTCGTATGACGCATGTCGTTGTACGTGGCATAAGCATACGACTGTAAACGTCACGGGTTGTGGGTTCGATTCCAACTCCTTCCTGGAGTGAAAGAAAATTTTAAATAATATTTAATATTTTCATTTCCTGGGTCTGGTAATAAGGCAACACGCGGCGTTAAATTCCGCCACTCAGCACGCAATGCCTCAACTCATCGAAAAGTAGGGAATGGAAGTTATATGAGGCCATCATTGCGCCGTGGTATATGCCTTTTGATTGTAAACGCGATTAGTTGTGCATTCGATTTGAACTTGGAAAAATGATTAAGTATATTTAATTTATTTAAATCTTTCTGGTCTAGTGAGATGAAACGCGGCGTTGAGTGTTGTGTCTTTTTTCAGGCTGAAAATAAAGAATGGGAGGTGTCTTGGCACAGTTCTCTCTGACCTATACGTCTATACGAAATGAAAATAAGTTTCTAATAAGTAGCCGTTTCTTATAAGACATATTAAACAGATCCCATAATGCCGCAATTAGGTCGTCTCTGAATATAAAAATATATTTTAAGCCAGCCAAATTGCAGAAAAAATATTATTTAGAAAAAGTTATAAAAAGGTACGGGCCAAAATAATTATAAATCGGTTAAATCTTGATGATGATTTTAACCAAAAAATGGCATAACAGTTTTTATTGCAACTTTTTCTCATATAAGTTTCATTCTTATTAGAAAACGCTAGAAACTGATTGAATATATCAATAGCCCTGTTGAGTCTACTTGTATTTGTATGTGAGTGTTCATATAAAAACGCTTTAAGCAATAACAATGCATACCTAGTTGAAAATTAACTATAGCATTTATAATATATATTTTATTTTTTGTTTTTACCATTATTTTCTTCATGTATTTATTTTAAGGCAAAGCGCGGCGTTGAGTTCCGCCACTCAACACGCAATGCCTCAATTTGGCGGAAAGTGGGGAACGGAAATGTTGAAAGAGAATGAGGTGTCTTAACACTAGGTTCTCTGGTTTCCTCTGCCTACCCCGCTACATGCGGGATACAGCGTGAAGTTAAAAAAAAAATCTATTTAGTATCTACCTATATACAAATAATCTTATGACATGTATGGCTCTATAGAGCCATTTTATAGTAGAGATAGGTACAATAGATTATAATCTATTGTATAGGGTGTCCCAAAATTAACGCAATATTTGAATTAAATAGAAAATGCCATTTTAGTCTTTTAATAGCGAATGAATAATGAATATAACAGCAAATGGCGGCAAAGTCAAATCTTGCGTTAATTTTGGGACACCCTTTGCCTATCTCTACTATAAAAATAAATATTGCTATGAATAGAAAATCATAACCGAAGCGCCATAATTAAAGAACTGAACTGAACTCAGAAAACCATAACTATATCATGTTAGCTTCACTCTGTATCCCGCATATAGCAGGCAGAAGGAACCTGAGAACCTAGTGTTAAGACACTGTTCCTCATTTGCCACCGAATTGCTCATGTTAGGTGACACGTTTCAATACTTTTTAACGTTCTATGTGGATTTTAATACACTATAAGTATATATGTATGTTCCTACAAGCACACCTGTACTCCTATCACCACCATCACCACCACCACCACGTACCACCTCGTACGAGGAAACAGAGAGTTTTATTAAAATAGCTATTTTATAACTTGGATTTTTGTCTTAATTTTTCTTTGTTTTGTTTCTTTGGATTTAAATTTTATATAATATGTATATCCAGACACAAGTGTACCGACAGGTTCTTAAAATTGTAAGAGCGCTGGTACCCATAACACAAGTTAAATCTTATAATGGGTACCAGAGTTTATAAATACCAGTGTCAAAACAATAAAAGTGAGATCATTTTTTTTTTTTTGTTTTTTTCGACTGTGTAGTATGCTATTGGCCCTATTGGCCTCGACAGCGTCACCGGGTTTTGTGGGGGGCCGAGCTTGAAGAGCTCTGACCCTGGCTTGGCCTCCTCGGGAGGAGGACCATCAACTTAGAACTGCAGTGTCACAGGGGCGCCTCCTGCGAGGCCGAACCTCGGCTTGCGAACACTGCTTGTAGTGGGGGACTTTGCTTTCGCTCGGCCCGAGCTTAAGCCTACTGGGTAGGGCGTTTGATGCCCTGTTGGATTTTAGTGGCTTGACCCGGTCGCACCGAGGCGTGATCGAGCCGTAGAAGATGAGAAGATCATATTATGTATCTGGTTACTGTATAACTTTTCTTTTGGTCCAATAAAGATATTATTTATTATTATTATTATTTATTATACATTTTTATATACGTACATCCTTATACTGTTAAATTTACAAACATATTTACAAACATAAAATCATAAGTCGATTCATAAAAACACGCGTGTAAGAAGTTCAATGTAACTTGATAAGAACGTATAGCTTAATAGATTAGAGCAGTTGAACGGTGTAATATTCAATTTTTTTATACGTCGTTTAATAATCATTTAAAAAATATTAAAATATTGGGGACTAAAATAATAATATCCTGACAATAGTTCTCTAGTTCTTTCAGATTACTCTGCTACGCTTGAAAATTCGTGAAGCTAAGTTAAGTTAAGCTGAGTTCCATACAATTTCGTATATTCCTAGGTACAAACATACATACACCCCTCGTGGTTTAGACCAAACATTTGTCAATTTCCTGGCAAAAACTCGTTTGGAGAGTGTTAAAATAGGCGGCGCTGCGCGGCGGGGCCATATCCGACGAGCGATTGCCTTTCTAATTGATCTCCTCCTGATCCACTAATTGTCTAAATGGACTGTTAGTCTTGGACCATGCCACATATAACGCTAAATAAATAATCTTTTTAATATTTTTTTGTGCATATAATAATTTTAATTTGATGGGAAAGTACAGAGAATTTACTTTTTCTACTTTTCTAAATTTTTCTAACTAGACCTTTATCCCATTCCTTTTATGTTCTTTTACAATTATTTCGAGCTAAGTCTATACGATTCTTTCCGCTTTAATAAAATAATTAGTAACGCCACCTCATACAAGTTAAAGAGATGGCAATAGATTGCCTGTATTTACATAGAAACATAAAAATAAATATTTTGTATGGCCACGAAACTTTATACTAAGGCCTGTTAGTTGTGTCTAAAATATAATAAAATAACTAGGATATTGCCTATAGCATAGTCAATATCTACTATGATATAGTACAGAGCATCATTAAGATTAGTGTCGATGTTAAATTTACATCAAGACTTATTCCTTTTTAATTAGCTATTTACGTTTCGTGAAAACTCATAAAATATACAAAGATAATTTTTATCATTATATTAATATGTGAAAGAAAAAACCTTTTTACGAAATGCGGACAAAAGAATATGAAATTTGACATGGATGTAGTTTATATATTTTTTTTTTTATTGATAACGGACGGCAAACGAGCAGAAGGACCACCTGATGGCAAGTGGTTACCTTCGCCCATAGACATCTACAACACCAGAGATGTTGTAGATGCGTTGCCAACCTAGAGGATACTGATGGAAGGGGGGACAATGTAATAGTCCACTATCAGAACCACCACATTTTGGGGAAAGGATGGGTGGGAAAGGGGAAAATCTGGCTTACATGCCATCGAACCGGAACACATCATTAGATATTTGGCGGTTCGTCTTTGACATGATAGTGGTCGCGAGCCAGTCGGAGGACGAACCTCCTACCACCTAACGAAGTCAGTCAGTTCAGTATAAAGTGACATAAACGTGTATTTTACCCATAATCTATGCGTATATACTATACCGATTTTAATCATATTCATCTTTTTCGATAATGAAAGCGCAAATAAGACTTAATCAATAATGTAAACTCAAATATGCTCCATTTTGTTTAAATACAGAATTCAAACCTTAAGTTTCATATTAATATCTTTGAAGCACTAACGTTGCTATCCAAGTTATTGAAACTAACTAAGCTAAAACATATTGAGCGAAAGATGATTACTATTGGATATATGAAGGGTATGAATTTATTAATTGAAAATGCATTTTCTTGTTACAGGAGAGAATGACACTGTTGATGGCATATATGATGTACCGACATACATACATTTCCATAAGTGGAGACGATAGAGAAGTAACGTCTGGTAGAAAATCTACAAATGGTGCGTCTATGGTTATTTACTAATCAATATATTTCTTAAATACGTTACAAGTATGTATTTTTACCGTTGTCATAATATCTGATACTTACACATAGAACTCTGACAGTTTATTCATGATCGCTTTCTACTGTCCTAGCGCTTCAACCATATGTCTTATAATATCTAAGACTGTTATTATTATATATACCTATGCCTTTATTATTAATACATACAGACATACATAGCTTCACGCTGTGTCCTGCATATAGCAGGGTAGGCAGAGAGAACCCAGTGTTAAGACACTCCGTTCCCCAATTTCCGCCGATTTGAGGGATTGCGTGCTGAATGGCGGAACTCAACGCTGCGCTTTGCCTTGTTACCAAACCCAGGAATTGAAAAATTCCTGGAGTGGGGACGGGACCCACAACCTGTCGCGGTTACAGTCGCACGCTTGTGCCTCTGCGCCACGACAGGCGTTGGCTATATTTATTTTCACCTGAATATCTTAGAACACTAGAATGACTACTGTAGTACTGTCCCGTATGAAAACAGCAAGAAAGGAGGAAGTTCTCAATTCGATTCCATTTTTTTTTCTTTGTGTGCACAACTTTTTACTAGGTGAACCAATTTTCATGAGTATTTATTTTTGTGGTAGCTAGTACCTCTGACGTGGTTGATATTCAAATTGGGTGAGATCGGACGAGTAGTTTTAAAGTTATTCGTAATAATTTAACGATTTAGTGCATTGCTTAAATTTTTGTCATTAATAATAAGCCATTTTATTCCGAAATTAGGTTTGAAATATTTTACAATACAAAAACTTTAAAAACTATAAAATGTCCCTGCATTCGGCGTGCCTCCTGGCATAGGCCTCCTCTAACATTTTCCATTGACATCTATCACGAGTGACCCTCCTCCAGTTTGGTCCTACAGTCAGTTTAATTTGGTCCTCCCATCTAGTCTACTGTCGCCCGCGATTTCGCTTGCCATCCCTTGTATACCACTCTGTTATGGCTTGGGTCCACTTGCCTTTCGTGTCTCGCATCATGTGCCCTGTCCACTTCCATTTTTGTTGGTCTATTTTTGATAGTAGGTATATCCATTAGTTTTGTTTTGGCTCTGAGCTCGGTGTTTTTTAACATTTGTCATTAATATATTCTTATTTTTGTAATCACATGACATTATCGGAGGCAAGCGAATATTTATAGAGGAATTTACCCCTTTTCTGCAATCTAGTTACATTTTAACTACCCCTCGCATCCGTAAGAAGGAAGACCGGGTAAGTGGGTGGGTTAGTTTCCCGTTTTCACTAATATACTTATATTTTGTATAGATTTGTTTTGTAAATAATGTAGTATTTCTATATAAAATAGTTTTGGATTTTCTTGCATTTCAAGTGTGCATAACTAAGAGTAGAACGTTACGATATCGTCACTAATATAGGATGAGAATATTTTCATTTCTAAATTATTTATCTGTTATTTCATTATATTTTATTACAAAAGTATTAAAATATAACAAAATTTAATTATTAAATGTAAGTTCAATTTTTATTA
>JAKGSA010002350.1:0-19610 GCA_033558755.1 Philaethria dido
GACTGTTGAATAATCTCAGGTGGCTGAAAACGATTAGTATATTTGAATATGATATACTTTCTTTCGTTTTTGTTATTACTGTATTTACCTATACATGCTACATACGTAGCATGTATAGGTATTAGAATTTTTACAAGAAAAAAACACCTACTTCAAATAAAATTCACAGAAAAGTAACGTTATTACGAATAACTCACAACTACTCTATAGATTTTAGCTAAATTTAAATAGGACCATATCAAAAGCACTGGCTATCATATTAAAAAGATACATCAGAATTGGTTTACCAAGTAAAACGCTATACAAATAAAAAAATTCAGTCGAAATTACCTCCTCCGTTTTTGACGTTTGTTAAAAATAAGCTACATACCACGGATTTTATCGTGTAAATACTGAGTCAATTCGTGACCACAAACTACAGTAATATTCAGAGTTTCAGGCAATAAAGAGACACAGCGTGAATTATGCGTGAAAAAAATACATTAAAAATTATTTTATGCTTCATTTTTTTAATTTTCTGTGCATATTACGTATGAATAATTGAAATATATATTTTACAGTTATTTTTATTTAGTACGTTTAAATGTTGCCTTATTTTCACCTGCTTAACGGATAAAATAATCTACTATTATAATTTTCTTTATTTAAGGCTTTTATTAATTATACAGTGCACAAATAGAAACATTGCAATTTAGGTCGCGGTATCTAATTTTCACTTTACTTCCTCACAGTAAAAGATACATAAACTTTTCCTGCACTGAAATTTGAACCGAGAACCAAGTGAAATATCACCAATTGAGCAATTATATCATGTAGGATCTGAATTCTATTACTTATTTTCTTTTAGCTTCACGCTGTATCCCGTATAGCAGGGTAGGCAGAGGGAACTTGAGAACCTAGTGTTAAGGCACTCTGTTTCCCACTTTCCGCCGAATTACTACTATTATTTGTTTTATTTGTTTAATTTTATTAATAAAATTTGCTAAACTTCCGAACCAAACCATTTGAAACGACGGTTTCTTTTATAATATATTCATGTAATGTGATCCTATAATTATTTGTCATATATATGTAAGTTGATATTATTATTTGAAAGAACAAATATATATACGTACCTGTTTAAAAACTTCACTCACTGAATGAAAACTTCAAACAGCAAATTGTTATCAATTTCCGATAGATCTGATTCATTCCATGCATGTAAAGTACCAGAGTCATCATCTACCGTAAAGGAAAATTGCATGTGATGCAATCACATTCAATATGTCTCTCTTGAGAATTTCTTCTCTGATGTACGTACTTTGTCAAACAGTCTTATTTACTAGGAAATTACATTCTTGAATTTAGTTTCGTAAAGGAAATGACTTCGTTAACTTTTGTGTGTATTAATTAATATATTATCTGAAATTATATAAACATTTTTTATTAAAACTTTCTTCAGTTTTATTCTGTATGAGCAGACAGAGAGTCTAGTGTCAAAACATTCCGTTCTTCTCTTTCCGACGGAATTCCTAACATTGCCTGTGACGGAACTCAACTCCGCGATTATCTTGCCAGAGCGGGTAAATGAAAATAGTTTAAATATAATCCTTTCGACCACTAATTTAAATATAACCCTTTACCTCGGGAAATCGAACCCACAACTACTCGCGTTTACAGCAGCAGCAGCAGACAGACCCTGTCCCACAGCGCCACGCTGGCCTAATTAAGTATCTCATTGAATATAATAAGCAAATATCTGCAAATAAATATTTGCTTATATATTCAATTTACTTAGAGATCGACAAATCTGTAAGAGATATTTATAACATCATAAACAACAACTTTTGACTGATTGACTATTTTAAAAACCAGAATGACTTTTTTTTTAGAATGACTTTTTTTAAAACCAATATAACGATATATAATTTTATTTTTGTAGAAACACAAACAACGAACGCGTAAATCTCTTTTTAAAGAATTAATTTATTTTTAAATCTGCATATAAATTTCAGGCTTACGTAAAATTGAAATAACAGAGGAATATACCTAATACGTAAAAGAGAATTTTACGTACTAGGTATCTTTGAAAGACCTACCTCGTTCGCAGCGTATTTATTTAAATAAACAACTAATAACCACTAAATATTAATCGCTAATACATTAAAATAATATAAAAATAAACTCAAGTTATAAGTTACATAAGCCAATATTTGAAATTTATTAAAAAAGTAGCTTGTACTTGAAATATAAATTTTCAGTGGAGCATTCATCATTGGCGAGCGGACAGCTGCACATATAGCATCGACATGATGTATGACCTAGTCACTGTGAGATAAGTTTGAATGTTACACGAAACGAAAAGAACCAATAGAAAAATAATATTATTAAGTTTACGCCTGACTCTTTGTTATCGCGATTGGTAGTGGGTTCGATTCCCAAATACTAAACTTCTAAAGTTTTAACTACTGTTAAAACTTTAGAAGTTTAGTATTTTCATATCCTGGGCTTGGTAACAAGGCAAAGTTACGTTGAGTTCCACCACTCAGCATGCAATGTCTCTTTTCGGCGAAAAGTGGGGAACGAAGTGTCTTAACACTAGGTTCTCAGGTTTCTTCTGCGTATAAAGCGTGAAGCTAAAAAGAAATATATATATTTAAATTGTTTTCATTTTGCCGTTCTATTAAAACAAAGCGCGACGTTGAATTTCGTTACTTAATACACAATATTTTGAATTCGAGTGCATAGCTGTGAACTGAGTGTCTTAACACTATATTCTCCGTGACAGTCTATCCTGGTAATCAGAATAAATCATGAAATAGTTTAGTTTTATAAGTTTTTAAAGTGACTGAGGTATACACCTTCGGGTCGAAAATGTATAACTTAGTCACTTTAAAAACATTTCGGATATTTGAGATTTTATATATCATACTCGTATATCAAAAGGTCAGAAATGGAGTCATGCAATGCAGATATGCATTTATATTAAAGAATATTTTTTTAAAAATATCAACAATTTCGTTAATTAAATTTTATGAATGACATTCTATTCACAATCACTTTGGAAAAAGACTTGAATTTCAATGAAAAAACCTTGGTGTGTTGTTTACTTGCGATTGGCGACTGCAACGTGCAATTTACTGAAGCTAGCATAAGAAGTAGAGACTTTGACTCAAAGTCGGAAAACTAATGAGAACTGTTTTTGTTTGCACAAACATAACGTAGCTTTTTGAATTATGTTATTGAATTTAAAATAAGCTACACATATATAAATGAATACAAGACCATTTTTAATTCAATTATAGAAAATAATAAAACACTAAAATAAATTTTACTAGCGGGGTAGTCAGAGAATGGAGCGCCAAACGACCTTCCTTCAGTATCACTGATACTGTGTTCTCGAAGGTCAACCGAGGTCTCCCCTACGACTCGTGCTGCTCATCTTTACCCAAACCACCTGAGCACGTTCTTCTTCTAAAATAAAACTTATTCTGTTGAAACATTAGAACAGTTATTAATAAAAGTAAAGAAGTCATTTTTTAAATACAAAATATTTATTTAAAGACCTTAAAATATTATTAGGCCATCGTGGTTCTTGGTTGGATTCTCACTAAGGAGAATAACTATAATTACTTTCATTTCTATAATTTTTATATAGTAAATTGGTTTTATTACCCGCACTAGTAAGGCTAAGCGCGGCGTTAAGTTCCGCCTCTGTAAATCCAACGTCTCAGTTTCGATCAGAAAGCGGAGACATGAGTTTCTTGACACTAGGTTCTCTCTGACAACCTACATAACCTACATTATAAATAGGTAATAAAAATTTGATACTAGTAATATTAAGTTAATATTGTTAAATGCTGTCTTTTTTACGCCAGTCGTGGCGCAGAGGCACAAGCGTGCGACTGTAAACACGACAGGTTGTGGATTCGATAAATCGAAAAATGGGGATCGGAGTGTCTTAACACTAGATTCCCTCTGCCTACCCAGCTTTATGCGGGATACAGCGTAAAGCTTTACGAATGAAAAAAGAAACAGTAAAAAAAATTATACTCAAAAAATGTAAATCAAATTTAAACATAAATTTTTGTTATTATTTTTTATATGTACTTCAAAACTTAATACAAAAAACCCATCAATATGTAAACTGAATATATATTCTTACTTAGTATAGTATAGAAACTATAGCAGTCGTATATTTTCATTACTAGGCGTCTGCACGGCGTATGTAACTTGGACGCACGTGTCTAGTAACACGTCTCTTGTGGTCTCCGAACACTGAATTCGAATTAACTGATTCCCTATAGCGAAGTATAAGTTTAATTAAACAAATGTATGAATAAGAAATTTTATTGTTGTATGTAAAATGAAATTTAAAATCATTTTTACCTACGTAAAATGCAAAAGTGTTAAATTAAAAATATTTTGCAAATTTTTTTTTTATAAAACACCAGAAGACAGACAAAGAATTTAATATTTTTTGGCTATTTTTGGATATTTAAAGATTCATGTTTTTTTAAATTATTTTATAAATTTTAGTATTAGAATAAATAAAATATACCCTTAAAATATAATTATTTTTTTTATGTGTTCCATTTTTCTGTAAAATATATGGGATTTTTTATGGCTATAGCATTTTTGACCCTTAATAAAACCTTTCACATGCCAGTTGCAGTACAGACAACCTTTCGCGGTCACTAAAGCTAAATTGATGGCTCATTCTGCCACCCTTCAGAAATAACGACATTTGCCACTTTGAACGTTTCCGCTCTTGATTATTTAAGCTTCAATTTGGAGCTATAAATATAATTATTAATTTCAACTTCTTGTATCCTGTTAAAGGAATGATGAATGATGCCGATTATTCTCTAGATTGATTATATACTCGTACATATTAAATTAATAAATGGTCTACGACAGTTCTGAGTTCGAATTTAACTCGATAAAAAATTTATATTCGATATTGATTTTCGTTTTTGTTAGACATGCAATATAGAGTTCCTGCAACAGATTGTTACTGTATACGTTGCGTTGAGAGACAAAAAATAAAGAATTTAATACTTATGTATATCGAGAAAAAATCGATTCAAATATATTATAGCTCGTATAATTTATCAATGCTGTAGCTTAAGAATCTATATGCTTGAATTTTTTTATGTAAAAGCTTACATTGCTTTCCAAGATTTTAATTAATTATCTCGGAGAGAGGAGTGGGCGATATTTTAAACGTCCCTGAAGTATGTCGCAGTCTTTTAATTAATTAGCTATTTTTCCTCAACTGTAATATTATAAATGTATTTAGATACAATTTGCCTTATAGGCATAGACTTATTTTATATGTGTTAATAAAATTACCAGAGAATTAATCAAATTAATAAATATTTTAAACTCCCAAACACGTTGTTAAGGTTAAGCGTATTTTACAAATCAATGTATTTATAAATATGTACCTACTCATATATAATAAAAATCTCTACCATGGCTATATGATATTACGTGATACCGTACAATTGGAACTATTAAATGTAGAAAGCTAAAGCTTGACATATTCATTTCTAGAGGATCATTATTACAAGATTTTCCGAAACTTGTAAGGGAACGGAAAAAAACTTCATTTTCTATTCTACAGACAATGCTACAGAAGACAAAGAGACAAATTGTATGGCTATATTCACGCAAACAAACTGGAGGGCGAAGACTCGTAGCAGTATAAGAATATTATGCGGAATGAACATAATATTGTATTTTGTTGAGAAAATCATATTTTGAACAATTTTAAAATATAAGTTGCTTGTCAGCGCTCTCTGAGATCTCATCTAGTTTCCGGATTGAGCTACCATTTCCTCTTAGAAGGCAAATTGGCATAAGATGTTATATTTTTATAAAAGTTGCATCTGAAGTTTATAAATACTAGAATAGAATAGTATTGTTATTACACGCTGGATTAGGTTTGCATAAATATGTTTAACATATTTATGATAAACACAATTTAAAAAGTTGTTATTAGAAAGAAAATATATTTAATAAATAGAAATACCTCAGCAATTTAGTAACGTATTTATAAATGTATGGCGATCATGGGTTTTAGTTCCACTCAACGATATACGTATTTATATTTTTTTTTATTCCGGTCTGGTTAAACAAAAGGGAGAATTCGGTTCCTCTACCTAGCATTGAAAATCTCAAATGAAAAGAAAAGTAGAGACAATTTCACTATTATAAAACTAACATATTTTTGCCTTTTCCTATAACAGGGAAATATACGTAAGTAAATAGCAATTTGTTGTAATCTAGCCAAAAACTTCATGCAATATTACTTTAGCCGACCTTAATTTTTGCCAGTGGATGTCAAGGCTACAAAATACTCGAAAATATACTCCAAACGTAAATGTCGACAGTTTATTAAAAAAATATTAGACGTACTACTGCTACGTCTAAAAACAAAAAAAAAGTTATACTCTTATTTGTCATACCTAAATCAATTTAAATTTATTCATTTTTACAGTTATATTCAAACACGCGTATAAAAACTTATCTTAAAAATATTTTATTAAGTACTTAAGCAAGGTCTAAATATAAAATTAAAGATTTTATAAGGAAAAGTGACTTTCGAAAACTTTTAATAGGCGAATTTTTTGTCGTGAATTGGATCAGCATTAACGTCAGGTTTGGAAACTTTCGGATAGAAAAACACACGTTTTAAAGTATATTTACGTCGTCCCAGTCGTCCTGGCAAGGACATTAGGTTCATGTTTTGAAAATATTTTATTGCTATCGGATTTAGGTGTTCGAACAGTTTTCTGTAAACTAGAAACATAGCAGTTTATATGTATTTTAAACTGTTTCAATGATAAATATATTATACCTGCACATATATATTGAGGCCTATCGCGGCGCAGAGGCACTAGCGTGCGACTGCAAACGCAACTGGTTGTGGGTTCGATTCCCACTCCAGGAAATAAAAATATTTTCATTTCCTCGCTCTACTAACAAAGGGCAAAGCGCGGCGTTGAGTACCGGCACTCGGCACGCAATGCTTCAATTCGGCGGAAAGCCGGGAACGGAAATATTAATAAAACGGAGTGTCTTAACACTAAGTTCTCAAGTTCCCTCTGCCTACGCTGCCATTTTTAGGATACAGCGTGAAGATATATATATCTATATCTATATAAATACACAAAAAAAAAACAATATAAACTCAACTAAAAAAAAACGAATAATTAGTAAAACGATTATAATAACAATTACGATTAGAATAATGAAAATAGTTCAAATAAATTACTTCATATTAATATTTTTTATGTATTTTAACTAAAATTCCGCTCGAGTTGCGGCAATCGGATTAAACGATTTTGTTCGTGGTAGAGCGAGCCATCAATTTTATGTCACGCTAAACGTATGATCGGAGCGTTATAAATTTAAAAAAGTTAGTTTGAATTTGTAAATCCCTCGGAATTTATTGACACTCATTACTATAGCGCTCACAAAAATTGCTAGCAATTTAGCTTAGAATTTCATTCAAAAACAAGAATAAGTCAACATATTTTATAACAGTAATGTGGTAATAAAAGAATGTAAATGGAATAATTAAATATATTTACATAACATAAAAATTCTCTAAAATACTCAGAACATGAATTTATTGATAGCTAGAGGCCCCTCCGAAGCGAAAAATACACGTTGTCTTAGGATATGCACGCAAAATGCACGCAGCGTTTTGGACAAAAGTGTTAGTAATATTTTTTTAATATTTAAATTATTTTTGTAAAATAAAACAAATAAAAACTAGGTTTATTATATTTTATTTATATATAAACTTGCCTGCACTCCTCTATCAGTATAATAGTAATAAGAATATTATAAAAAAACAAAAAAGCCGACAGCCGTCTTTACAAAAAAAAGAAGTCCCGAAATTATTCATTTTTTCGGAAGACTGTTTTATATAAATTAACAGTAGTTAGATTTTTTTTATAACTATAATTAATTTTAAATTAATAATTACAACTATACTATTCCAGAAAACGAAACATAGGTCAAGAAATTCTTTAATGTATAAAAACTCTTAATATTTACGTCTTATTTTAACACCTGACTTTTTAAATGGAATAAAAAAATTGATACGTTATAAAATTTAAAAGGCCACGAGATATATCCAAAAAGCCCCACAATCGTAATATAATATCATTGAAATTCTTTGAAATTATAATACCAAAGAGCAAGGTGTTTATTTCAGCCTCTTTCCGTAATGTGATCCTCGCTCTTCAGTTCGACGGTCAAGAGCTTAGCGTAAATATGCTCCCACTTCTCAATTTGAGAGGACTCTAAAGAGTTGAGTAAATATTATTGAATGTTGAATATGTATGTCGAATGTCAAAGCTTAACATAAAATTGTTCTTCTGGTAAAGTGGTGGTATGGTATATTTTATATCATTTTTGAGTTTTCACATAAATGATAACTTTGACTGGACATGCGTCTGAGTTCGATTCCTGCTCGAAGGAATGCTTATATTTATAAAAATATATTCGTATTCTCAGTTTGCTTAAATAAAATAGAGTTGTGGAAGTGAGGATCTGAATTAAACATCATAGGTACTTTTTATAGTAATCAAATGGTACTTTATCTAGTAAGCAAAGGAACACGACGTTTAAAAATATTCATTCCACATATAATATTTACATTCCATATTCATTTCATATATAGTATTACCAAGTAATATCTAAAAATTACCATTGAGAAGTATATTTATTATTTTTTCAATTATACTAATCACAAAATATTTATTTAACTTTACTTTACTAAGTTTATTTTTTATATAATAATATCAAAGTCTTCATTTCTACTTTGTATTTATAAAACTCAGAAAATCATCTAAAAATATCTAAAGCTTATTTTTACGAAATAGTACACTGTGAGCCATCGTGATAAAGCACGCGTGTCGAATAAGCGAACGTAGTCACGCGCCGCAATCAAGCACCGACCCTTTCTAAATAAATAATATTATACTCAAGAAAATGTAATATATGCCATCTTCTTAAAAATAAAACTATAATAGCAACATAAACACAAAAAATATATTTATTTCCCTATTTCAAATGCAAAAAATTATGATAAAAAAATAAAAAAATTATGGTCTTCTAGATTTAAAAGCCTGCCAGGCCTTCGTGAGTGGTAGCAAATAATGATATCTTCACTGCAACTCTGATGACCCGTTTTCGAGCAGAGAGTAGAGAACGACTGTCGCCGCTCAGATTTATCTCCTGCTGCGGGAAAAAGTGCTGGGCGTGCGAAACCGTAAAAAAAAAGCTCTCGACGCTTTTCATCAAAATGATTTTTTTACAGAATCAGAACCAATTCTTACCGTGCAATTAACTGTGACGGAGCCGTTAGTTATTAACTCTTTGATTAGTTCATGATGACGAACATGAAGTTTCTAATGAAATGTAAACAATTAAACTGATCTCCCGCTCACCTCCTTCTCGCCGATATTATTTTAATTCAATTTATACTCATCCGTATATGAACATAGTATATGTACCATAAGGCAAGCTATAATACAAAAAAACAGATATGTTAGTATGCTATATATATATATATTATAGAAATCATCAATGTAAACGGTAATTTGATTTGTGACAATATTTTTTATACCCATTCAGCTTTTCATGTGTTGTAAATTCTTGCTGCGGTAAAAAATATACATACAACGTACTTTCGTAAATAATGACAGATTTCTCCAAGTTCATCGTTTACGTAATGGGTCGTAATGTCTTCTCCCAGGTCCACTCATAAATTATTGTATTATTTTTCAATCTATTGAAAATATATCTTATTTTTGAGCTGAGGTCCGACACTCATTATTAATACACGTCTATAAAATAAACCCAAAAATGTATTTTTTAACTATGTTCTCTGCTTCACAGAAAAAAAAAAGAAGCTTTTCTTAAGTTCATTTAAAATAGATTATGCAACATGAATATCGCATCTCAGCCATCTCCCATCTTGTTGTATAAATACTTTTAAATGTAATACCTTGAAGACAATTACTATAAAATGATTTTCCGTCAGAATTCAATAATAAAAAATTAATACAATTAATAATGAGTCTCTTTGATTTTGCAATTCAAAACCATCCCTCTCCTTCCTTTTAGCAATACTTAATATAACTTTTATTTTAATGGAATACCGCGTGACAAATTTTAATAGTTTGGGATATACATTTTTTGGAACATTTTTGCAGTTCTCTCGTCTTACCTATGACCATGTGTAAAATTAACTCATGTTATATTAGATAGCAGGTCTAATATTTAAAAAAATAAAATATAGAAGAACGTGTAATACTTAAGCTACCAAGAAAGATGCAAGCTTACAAAATATAAAATAAAAAAAGGGGCACAAGAATATTCACCCTCCAAAGTACTTCTATTTACCATCCAACTGGAAAACACTTAACACCGCTTAATTAAATTTACTGCATTTTTCTATATTTACATTACTCCTCGTTGGGCGTAATAATAAGATGACATAAAACAAAGGTAGTTCTATAAAGCTCTTATTTATTTTCAATAAAGCAGTAGATGTAGTGCCTGAGATCAAGGGGTAAGGTTTCAAGATGTAATCTGTTAATAAACATAAATCAAATAGCTTATATACTAAGTATTTTATAACTACTATTAAATATAAATAGAAAGCCCTGCTGACGCGTTAACAACGTTTCTTTACTTTAGATGAATATGCATGTCAAAACCATGGTAGAGTGTGTAATATTTATTTTATTAATTTAATATACTTTTTGTGCACTCCTTCTTAAACTATAATTGATATATATCAATTGTAATTGGAGAAACTGTAATTTGAGCTAAATTTCATGCACATCCGTCCGCTTAATTTTCGTAAAAAGGGGTACAAAAGTTTTTGCTTCACGTATTAATATATAGACATAAATAATATTCATTGAAAATCAATATTTCCTTCACTTTGACAACCATTTTATTTTACTAATGGTTTATCTTAAGTTAAGTCAAAAATTAAAATAGATATTCATTCATCATTGTATTCAAGGAATTGAATTTGACTTGTTTCTTTGTATAGCATTTGCTCTCTACCATTTATCAAATACCATTCTTCTGTACAGTGAAAAATGTCTGAAAGCACTAACTTCTTAATAAACATTGAAATGCTGCACACTTTGTTCTTGTGGTAACAGAGAGCACTCCCAACCTCGTGCGCTGTATGCATAAAAGTGTCCAAATATTTATTTTGCTAGACTTTGTTAGACAAACGAAGGAGAATATAGATGTTATTTTTATAGTTCAGACATTATAACGCAATTAAGATAGTATTAACGAAGCTTCTTTACTCTTTCAATATTTTTCTTTTAATGTGTATATATAATTTTGTTCGGGGTCGGTTAAGAAAAGGACAATTTTACGTAAATTTTATATATAGCCATGTAGAGTATACAGGATGTAGAGTGGATAACGATAATAAGTGTAAAAATAATATTAAAACTCACAAATGGGTCAGTTAGAAATTGCATGGCTGCAATAAATGATTAGAAAATTGAAAATTAAAATAAGCTCTCAAATTCAGATATATTATTGTAGCAAATTATAAACTTCTCCCTTGTGAAAAAAGTTATTAAAAAAGGATTACAAATTGCCAATATCATATAAATGATTGCCAACACATGCGTGAAGAATGAAAAGATACATATATTTACCAATTTAATTAATTAATTAAAGTAATATTTTAATTCACGTAACTTCAATTTTCAATATTATTATTTCCGGAAATTGTATCTCTTCCGGAATCATAATGTTAAACTTGGCGTATTATTCTCATAACAAACAAAGCATATATATTAAGTGATAGTCAATATGTCAATAATTTATTTTATTGAATTTATGACAATCTAAAGACTGGGCCAAGACACTCCAAAAGAATTTGTAACAAAAGAAAAACCAAAATAAGACAAACACAGATAATATGTACAAAAGGCGACCTTAGCGCTGAAAACAGCGATCTCCTCCAGACTACCTTAAGGCATAGGGAAATAGAAAATTAAGATTGGGATAGGGGTGTGAAAAAATACAGAAAAAATAACACATGGCCATTGCCATACATACATACATGCCATGCATACATACATAGCATAGAACAATATGAAATATATAAAAATATAAAGATACTAGCTTTTCTGCCCGTGGTTTCGCTCAGTGGAATTCGCCATATCGCGCGACGTATAAGGAGTAGGAGTAGCTTCATAGACTTTCCAATTTATAGATTATTTGTCAAAAATATATAAAAATAAAAATATTTTTTTATCAAAATTTTTTCGCGATAAAAATATCCTATGACCTTCCCAAGTTCAGTTCTACCTTCATACTGAATTTCATCAAAATCGGTTCAGTGGTTCAGGCGTGAAAAAGCGTAACAGACAGACAGACAGAGTTACTTTCTGCATTTATAATATAAGTAAGTGATGAGCTCATTACACATTTTCAATGAATCGTTTTAAACTAATTAATCGCGTATTTTATGCACTTTAGAAAACATGTGTTTCTGAACAATTTAAATTACGTAGTCTGGCCCATATATATAAATAAGATAGTAAAAACTACGTCATGGTATCTTTAAAAAAGGCTTCTTAAATAATTCAAGTTATTCTTAAAATAAGTAAGGAGAGCTTTTAGTGGAATTATATTGCCCTCAGTTACTATTAAGATTTATTATTATTTTCCCTGTGAACATTTATCTATACTTTGTGATGAGACTATTATCAAAAGTACATGATTGCAAAAAAGTTTATGTATAGAAACATGTACTATAACTATTCAGATTCAGGACAGAACTGGCTTATATGCAAAGGTTCCACAGAGCCTACTAACATTTAATCTGATTTAGACTGTTAGTCATAATACCAAGGCGATATAGTTTGATTCAGGGACAAATCCCTCGCAATTTATATAGACAATGAAAATAGCTTACGGAATTTAAAAAGTGATTTATTACTAAATTTATTTTATAACGCCCGTCGTGCGCAGAGGCACAAGCGTGTGACTGTAAAGCGACAGATTGTGGGTTCGATTTCCAAATGTAAAAGTTTAGCATTTTCTCATGTCCTGGGTTTGCAACAAGGTAAATCGCGGCGTTGGAGTTCCGCCATTCAGCACGCAATGCCTTACTCCGGCGAAAAGTAGGAACGGAGTGTCTTAACACTCAGTTTCGGAGTTCCCTACCCTATCCTACCCTGCTATAGCGGGATACAGTGTGAAGTTTAAAAAAATATATTTATTTTCACTTTTTTCGCTCTGGAATACAGCTTTAAAGAGTTCCGCCACTTACCGCTCTTGAATTCGGGTGAAATTGGCAAACGGAGTGTCTACACTACCTTCTCTGACTCCCTGGCTAAAGAGTGAACCTGTTTCTTTACTTAAACCTGTTTTAGTTTATTAGCAAAATATAGATAACTTTTTATTTCTAAATATACAACAGACTACAAGGAAGTTACAATAAAGGAAGCCGATGTGAAATAATAATGTGAGCGTTGCGGCAGATTTCCCCGAGCTCACACTGATAGCAGTGTTTTCAAGTAAACTCGCTTTTCGAACAATTCTATCTATAAATAAAAGCAACCTGTAGTATGAAAGCCATAATATTATATTTTAGCATATATTTAACGTTGAATAAATTGTTTATTCAAAAACAAAGCGGTAGAAATAAATCGCTTAGTAGAAGTATTTTGTTATACAATAAATAAATTAATGTATAAAACAAGAGGATATAAGAGAGTATATAAAAATCCGTATGGATTTTTTATTTGCTATGTTTTCTCTTTACTTGTGTACTAAATTCCTGTTAATATTATTAATAAATTATAATTACATAATGGAGTCTTATATATTTATGCTAATAAAGATTTTCTAGAAACGATTCACTTTGAAGTAAAATCATTAGTTGCCAACATTTAGTTATTTTTTTTATCTTTTGAATTTACTCAAATTCAAGTAAAATTTATAAGCAAACATTTGTTTATAATGATAGTTCATTCATGTATTAATATATTATTCATTTTAGGTTCACTTCTGCCTCATGATATGCGGGATACAGCGTGAAGTTAAAAAAAAAAAAAAAATAATGAAATAAATCTGCCATATATGGCAGAATTCATTTCTGAAGTGTTTCGAAGTGTTTTGTGGAAATTTTGGTCTCCAAAAAATTTTCATATAAGGAAAAAGAGAATTTCTCGAAATACCCATGAAAACAGGAATCAGTTGTAGGTATAGTCAAGCGAAGTCGCGGATAAAGGTAATGTAATTGCGCGTCTGAACAAACACGTGATTGGCTGGAGGTTCGATCCCGAAGAAATATTTATATTTAATTTATTATAATTTTCTCCCCACTCTGGTAACATAATATGCGGTGTTGAGCCCGCTACTCAACAGACAATGTCTTGATTGGAATCGAAAATGATGAAACGGTGTGTCTTGATACTGGGTTTGTTCTAAATCCATACAGGTAAGCGTTAAACTGTATGACATATATACCAGTACTCGACTTCTCCAATTTGGTAAAATAAAAGCGCGGCGTTAAGTTCCACCATTCAACACGTAACACCTATATTTCAGGCCAGTAAAGAAAGGAGTGTCCTAACACTAATTTTATCTACCCTGCTATGTGATAAAAAGATTGTTAACACATTTTCTTTCAAGTGCTCCTAATTGGTTTACCACCAGGGTTATGTGAACAACCTCACCTGCGCATAATTTCTAACATTTTTCACTTTTCCACAAAATTTTCTGCTCCACAAAAATCAGCTTTAGCGGCCAGGAAGCCGAATCATCAATCATAGTTATTCTACCGCGGCCTACATTTCTCATCTTATGGTACAATGTATAGGAGGTGATTGTTTTTTTTTGTTTCACGCTGTATTTCGTACGTAAGGGAGAACCTAGTGTTAAAGCTCTACGTCTTTATTCCTTTCTCTATTTTCGTTCGCCACTTTCCCACCGGGATTTGAGGCACTGAGTGATGAGTGGCGGAACCTCAACACCGGTAAGTTTTGCCTTGTTACCAAAACGAAAAAATAAAAATACTAAATATTTTAAATTGCTTAGCTCTTCACTCTCCATATAATTAAAAAAAGTAGATGATAAACTATATAAGGTCCTTATTATGTACTATTTAACAGTAAGAAAATAGTGCAATTTTTTTTTTTTTACGAACGATTATAATGGTTGTCATAATATATTGTTTTGTAGGGAAAATTTTTGTTACTTACTATATAGAGATGAAGTGCAAAAAGCCATTTTTTTATATAATAATACACTACAATATATTCCATTCAAATTATCTTTATACACTCTACCATGTGAATTTTTTTTTTTAAACTTATGCATAAAGCTAATTACATTCATACACTTTCGTACTACGTTCGTTACTAAGGCAAATGGGAAACCGTCTACCACAATAATAGAATGACAGTTAAAGCTTAAAAAGTTAGGAGAGAACAGAGTGTTTTGACACTAGATACTTTCCTCCTATCCTGCTACACAGAATAAAGCGTGAAACTAAAAAAAATGAAAAAAAAACCTTTTATATTCTACATTTTCCGCGGCGCTTAGTTCCGCCACTCGTGGCGTTGAGTTCCGCCACTCAGCAGGCAATGCCTCAATTCGGCGGAAAGTGAGGAACGAAATGTCTTAACACTAGGTTCCCTCTGCCTACCCTGCTATATGCGGGATACAGCGTGAAGCTATGTATGTATACATTTTTAAATAATTATCCGCTTATATTTTAGACCACACAGAATTAACATCATGACAATTTGTCAAATTATTCTGACGGGAATATTCACTAAAACTGGGTCCCAAATGTTTTTGTTTAGTGATTAACAACTTGCCAATTTTGTTTAAAAGTTTTTATAAAAGTTATATTTGTATCACAAATCACACAATGATTGGTGTGATTTAGTATTAAATATCTATGAGGCTATCATGGCGCAGTGGGACAGCGTCTCGCTGCAATCGCGACTGTATTTGGATTCGATTCTCAGTTGGGACAATGATTATATTGAAATTTTTATAATTGCATTTATTAATCTTGGAGTGATGTGAAATATGAGTTGTTCATTTTAAGTAATTTAGTACCCTTCTGTAGGAAATGTGTAGCTTAATAGTTTAAGTTAAATTGTTGCTTGGCATTGTACATTCTATAGCACTATTATTATTAACCGACTTCAACAAAAGAGGAAGGTTCTTAATTGGACTGTATTTATTTATGTGTGTTACCGGGTAAACCAATTTCGATGATTCTTTTTTATATGATAGCTAACGCTCACTGATATGATCTTATTTAAATTTAGTTAAGATATGGATAATTTTTAAGTTATTCGTTATAATGTTACTTGTTAGTACATTGTAGATGATTTCTTTATGCCAACCTCTGAATTGCCACCTATCAAAAAATAATATATTATTCATTACTATTTTTTTTTTAACTTCACGCTGTATCCCGCATATAGCGGGGTAGGCAGAGGGAACCTGAGAACCGACGTGTTAAGACACTTCGTTCTCTTACAACAATTCCGTTCCCCACTTTCCGCCGAATTGAGGCATTGCGTGTTGAGTGGCGGAACTCAACGCCGCGCTTTGCCTTGTTATCAAACCCAGGAAATGAAAATACTAACATATTCATCACTTATTTAACTATTATATATTAAGGTTACAAAAAAATGAATTGGTGAAAATGTTGTTGATGTTTAAAAAAATAGAAACTGCGTGCGTTGTGTGTTAACTTTTTCATACCCGTTGCTGCTAGATCGGAACGTTCTGCAAGACCTTTTACTACTAATATAGCCGTTCACTTAGAAACGACTTTGTTGACTTGACTTTTGTTTGGTGGTAGGAGGTTCGTCCTCCGTCTGGCTCGCGACCACTATCATGTCAAAGACGAACCGCCAAATATCTTATGATGTGTTCCGGTTCGATGGCATGTAAGCCAGGTTTTCCCATTCCCACCCATCCTTTCCCCAAAATGTGGTGGTTCCGAGAACGGAATACTACATTGTCCTCCTCTTCCATCTGTATCCTCTAGGTTGGCAACGCATCTACAACATCTCTGGTATTGTAGATGTTCATGGGCGAAGGTATCCACTTACTATCAGGTGGTCCTTCTGCTCGTTTGCCATCCGTTATCCATAAAAAAAAAAAAAAAACGACCAAAAACGTGGACTGGAGGCCACAGTTTTGCCGACAAACAAGACCTGATAGGTGAGCCAATATTTCAACTATCTTTCACAAAAACAACAATAGCAAGTCTATTAATACTATATTAAAAATATTAAATATATATGATAAGTAAAAATTCTTGATATAATTAAGAATCTACAATCATATAATAACTTAGCTAAAATCGATAAGCGGATTGACCTTTACCGAATACAAAGGGAGCAAAAAATAGATCAGACGCGATCTAACTTCCAATTATATTTATGTTTAATTTAGTTACTGGGCCCCTTAAATGTTTTCTTATTTACTTTTTTTTTTTTCTTATATTTTTTTTCTTTTTTTTTTCATTTTGACGCTTTTACCCACATAGTAGGGTATTCAGAGAGAACCTAGTGTTAAGACCCATCATTTTTTCTAATCGAAATATCACGTGTGTGGATGGCGGAACTCAACTCCGCGCTTTGTTTTACCAGACCGAAGAAAACAATTTAAATATGATTCAATCTGAGATCGTCGTGACACAGTGGAGCAGCGTTTCACTGTAAGCACGATTGTGGGTTCGATTCCTACGAGGAAATTATTATATTGAAAATCAGTAAAGTGTGGCGTAGAGCTCCGTTACTTAATACGCAATATCTCGATTTTAGACGGAACGCGGTGAACAGAATATTTTGACACTAGGTTGGCTCTGTGTCAATGATACAGGAGGAAGGTCATGTAAAAAGCCGGACCCAGCATGAATAAAGCATGTAGCTAAGTTAAGTTATGTACGCTCTGACTGAAGATTGAACCTGAATCCGCTTATGATTAAATATGATTCCCATTCGATTCCCACTCCAGGAAATGTTACTATTTTCATTTCCCGAGCTTGGTAACAAGGCAAAATGCGGCGTTGAGTTCCACCACTCAGCACGCAGTGCCTCAATTCGTCTGAAAGTGGGGAACGGAATTGTTATAAGAGAACGAAGAGTGTCTTAACACTAGATTCTCAGGTTCCCTCTGCCTACCCTGCCATATGCGGGTTACAGCGTGAAGTTAAAAATAAATAAATAAATAAATATAAACTATCCCACGAGTGAGAATCGAACTCACAACCATCCACATTTATAATCACACGATATCCTACTACGCTACAACGACTCCACAAATATTTTACATTCATTTATTTTAAAAAATCCCATATTCGTTCATCCCAAAGGTAAATTCAGAACAACTGTGTAGCTTCTAATTTCCGCGTTGCATTCCGAAACCCACGTTTTGAAATCTGTTTGTCACAAAGAGCGGAGTGCCTTGTTTTTTTGCCCCTCATCGCCATTTCAAATTTTAGGGCTGTATGAGTACTGCGGATTGTATGTGATGTTTAATTTTTTATATTGTTTTATACAATATTTGTATGTAATATGCACGCCTGTCGTGGCGCAGAGGCACAAGCGTGCGACTGTAAACACGACAGGTTGTGGTTTCGATTCCCACTCCGGGAAATGTTAGTATTTTCATTTCCTGAGCCTGGTAACAAGGCAAAGCACGGCGTTGAGTTCCGCCACTCAACACGCAATGCCTCAGTTTGTCGGAAAGCGGGGAACGGATTTGTTGTAAGAGAACGGAGTGCCTTAACACTAGGTTCTCAGGTTTCCTTTGTCTACCCTGCTATATGCGGGATATAGCGTAAAGTTAAAAAAAAGTATGTGGATCTGTAGCAAGTAATGGCTTAATTTAATTATTTTGATATAAAATGGACTAAAAAATAAAATTATTACGAATAACTCAAAAACGTCGCGTCAGATCTTAACTAAGTTTAAATGGGATCGCATAAAAAGCACTAGTTGGCATATAAAAAAAGGAAATTAGTTTACCCAGTTAAAACTTACCTATGCGGTAACACACATGTATTTCTAAATACAGAGTATCTTAACATTACGTTCTCTGGTTCCCTCTGTCTACCCTACCATGTGCGGGATACAGCGTGAAGCTAAAAATAAATTAATGTTTTCATTTTGTGGAGTGGGATTCGAACCCAAGACCTGTCGCCTTTACAGCTGCACTTTTGAAGCTCTGCGCCACGAATAGCCTTTGCATATAACATTGTTAAACTGGTATATTTCGCTAATATCCTATTAACTTTTGTGCAATAAATTATTATTATTAAAAGCTAGCAAGTGTGAGACTGAAAACGCTACAGGTTTTGGGTTCGATTCGCACTCCAGGAAATCTAAAATTTAGTATTTTCCTTTATTGGATTTGGTAACAAGGCAAAGCGCGGCAAATTCCGCCACTCAACACACTATGCCTCAATTTGGCGGAAAGTGGGGAACGGAATTATTGTAAAAGAACGGAGTGTCTTAACACTAGACTCTCAGATTCCCTCTGCCATCCCGCTATATGCGGGTTACAGCGTGAAGTTA
>JAKGSA010002351.1:0-19601 GCA_033558755.1 Philaethria dido
TTTTTTTTTTAACTTCACGCTGTAGCCCGCATATAGCAGGGTAAGCCGAGGGTATCAGAGAACCTAGTGTTAAGACACTCCATTCATTCTGCCGTGGCGCAGAGGCACAAGCGTGCGACTGTAAACGCGTCAGGTTGTGGGTTCTATCCCCACTCCAGGTACATAAAATTTAGTATTTTCATTTCTTAGGTTTGGTAACAAGGCAAAGTGCGGCGTTGAGTTCCGCTACTCAACACGCAATGCCTCAATTCGGCGGAAAGTGGGGAACGGAATTGTTGAAACGTTAATAATTTAAATATATCCTTCGCATGGTAATCAAACCTACGACTATTATAAAGTAAAACTATTACGAATAGCTCAAAAACTACTCGTCAGAATTTAACTAAATTTGAATGGGACGACATGTGAAACATTAGCTATCACATAAGAAAGAATCATCAAAATTGGTTAATGCAGTAAAAACTTATCCGGTAACATCCCTAAAATACAGTCCAATTAAGAACTTCGTTTTTAAAAGTTAGTTAAAATATAAATTAAACACAATATTACAATATAATACACGTGTCTCATGCCTCATTAACTTATTCATGCAACCAAAATGTCATTTATTCGTTTCGAGTAATTAATTGTTGTCATAAATAATTGACATTGGCTTTTTAACTACCAAAAAAAGAAGGAATCCATTCGACTGTGTTTTTACCCGACTGTCAGAGGAGGGTTATGTTTTTCGCGCGTATCATGTATGTTTGTAATATTCTTTATTACCTCATATCTTCCAAACGCCTGGACCGAATTGTATAATTAAGGTGTCGCTAGATAGGTATTGATACTCAAGTGTTCTTAGATATGTGGTGTCACTTTTGCAATTCAATATGGCGCCCTCTAGAAACAATTATGTCATGAATAAAAAAAATCGTTGTTGAGTATCGTGTGGAATTTACCAAATGAAAGGACTTAATTATTACATTTCAAATATATAACACATAACTAGCTTTTATAGATTCACTTTATTTGTATTTGTAATTGCCTCCTAGAGGGCGCCATATTGAATTGAAAGTGACGTCACATATCTAAGAAAACTTGGAGTATAAATACCTATCTAACGTCACCTTAATCATATAAATCGGTCCAAGGGTTTGAAAGATATGAGGTAATAAAGAATATTACAAACATACATGATACGCGCAAAACATAACCTCACTCTGACAATCAGGTAAAAAACAGAATTAATTAATAATAGACTACTAGTGTAGTGTTAAGACACTCCGTTCTCCATTATCATTCAATAAGGTAACTAGTAATAATACGGAAGATGATTCAAGCATTTTCTAACTTTTAAATAACGATTTTTTAGTAATAAACCTTGAGACTAAAATCCAAAAATGACTTAGTTTTCCTTGAATTTCTTTACTATAATATATAGCTATTATAAAGATGAAAAAGTTATTAATATAAAAAACTCGAAAAAACACCTTCGTGGTGCAGTGGATAGCGACTAACTGTATACGCGATCAGTTATTGGGTTCAATGGAGTGATTATTTTTTAACTTCACGCTGTATCCCGCATATAGCAGGGTAGACACAGAACCTGAGAACCTAGTGTTAGATACTCCGCTCTCTTCCAACAATTCCATTCCCACTTTCCGCCGGGTTGAGGCATTGAATGATTAATTTAAACTATTTTTATTTTGTCGCTAGGTAAGACATAGCAGGGCGTTGAGTTCTGCCACTTAAAACGCAATGTATCGAATTCAGCAGAAAGCAACAGCAGGTGTTTGACACTAGGTTCTCTATGACTATCCTGGTATGCCTGGAAGCTGCTTTTTAGTATTATGGAGAAAAACTGAAATTAATACAAAAAAAATCAATAAAGGCCATCATGGTTGCAGTGGATAGCATTTGACTGTAAACGTGATTGGTTCTGGGTTCGAATCCTACTTGGAGAATAATAATAAGTATATAATTTTTCTCGTTTGCTAAAACCTTTGTTTTAGATGTAGTGTAGAATTTCGAGCACTCAACATGCAATGCATTGCTTTCGGACATAAAGCTAAAATTACATTTGTAATATTATTAAGGATAGTAAGGAATATTTATGATGAGAACAGGTGTCTTAACACTAGTGTCTCTCTGAATACCCAGCAATGCCCGGAAAAAGTGAAAATAATTCTCCCTTATAAATGTAATTGAATATATTAATCATAATCATGATTCAGATGAATTAGTAATATCAACTAAATATTTAATAATTTTTTTATTTATGACATATAAATAAAGGAAATAAAAGAAATAGTCCTTTTAGACTACCGAACTTAAAATAACATAAAAAGTCATCTCTCCGGGAATCGAACCCCGGTCTCCCGCGTGACAGGCGGGGATACTGACCACTATACTACCGAAGACTATGACGTGTGGTTCAAATACTAATCCTTATTATATATGATTAATCCTTATTATATATATTAACACCAGAGATGTTGTTAAAGGATGAGTGGAAAATGGGAGAACCTGGCTTACATGTCATCGAACCGGAACACTATATTAGATGTTTGGCGCTTCATCTTTGACGATGGTGGTCACGGGCCAGACAGGAGACTAACCTCCTACCACCTAACTGCGGATACCCGCCTCTTACTGGGCAGCTCAAGGAAAATTGTATTCTAGCCCGTCCCCTCACAGGAAAATGTAAATAAATCTCATATAAATGTAATTGAATGGTCCAATCTTAATCATGATCAGATGAATACTATCACTTAAATTTTGAATTATTTTATTTAATTTTATTATGAAATAAATATCACTTAAATAAATAAAAATATTTTTTGTTCAAGTATTTAAAAGCAAAAATAAAAGGTACTCTCCGGCGGGAATCGAACCCAGTCTCCCGCGTGACAGGCAGGGATACTGACCACTATACTACCGAAGACTGTGATGCAATAGTTCAAATACTAGTTCTATATATTGCTTATATTTATTTAGTTGATAATGTTTTTTAACTGTAGCATTTAACAGAGTAGGCAGAGATCCAGTGTTAAGACACTCCGTTCCCCATCTCAATTAACAAATTATATTCTACTAGTATTATAAAATCGTTTTATAAGAATGGATATTTGTTACACTTTCACCGCAAAAACTACTGAACTGATTTAGATGAAACTTTATAATAATATATATTATACATCGTCATAACACAGGCTATAAGTTATAAAGATTTTGTCTAAAATGGCTAGTAAGTTGATAGTATTCAAAGTAAATGATTTAATATAATACTAGACCTTATGACCCTTGACTTTGTACCGCCTCAAAAATAAACTAAATTATGTATATTATATAGTACCTATAACGCCTGTCGTGACGCAGAGGCACAAGCGTGCGACCGTAAGCTGTAAGACCGTAGGTTGTGGGTTCGATTCCCACTAAAAGGAAATGGAAATTTACATTTCCCTAGGTTTGAAATAACAAGAGAATGCGCGGTGTTAAGTTCCGCTACTCAACACGCAATGCCTCAATTCGGCGGAAGTGGGGGCAGATGTCTTAACCTAGGTTCCCTCTGCCTACCTCGCTATATGCAGGAAAACCTATGTAATATGTAAGTATGTTAAAGTGAATTCTTAGTATTTCTAGCAAAAATTGATCTTACATAATATAAGATTAAAAATATTTTTCAGTTATTGACATTCCATATCCAAATTTCGAACTTTTAGAATTGGACACACATTCATTATCATTTCAGTCAAACAAGCTATGTTATTTCGTTATAGAAAGTTAAGCAGCATCGGGTGCGTTTAAAATTAGGATGGTGACCATTTAGAAGTCAGTGGAAATTAAATTTGTATCCCATATTTATGTCTTTAAATTGTACGTATTCTATCTATATATAAATACGAAGCAAAAACTTTGGATCCATTTTACGAAAATTACTTGGACAGAGGAGCATGAAACTTAGCACACTTTATAGTTTTATATAGAGGTGCAGAATAATAATATCTTTTTTAAATAATGCATAAAATATTAAATTAAAATAAATGTTTAACACTACCATGGTTTGACGTTCACATTTATATAAAGTGACATATACATACATTGCTAAAGACAACGCGTTGTTTACGCGTCACTGTAACTCATAAGTAGTCTTTAATTTGTTATGCAAAAAAGATATAATTTTTATTAATGCATTAAGTCTTAATAGAAATGTTGTTATTTACTTATCATATACATATCATATATATATCATATATATATATATATATATATATATATATATATATATATATATATATATATATATATATATATATATAATATATATATATAGACAAGTATATCATTATATTTCTGTTAGAATTCAGTTCAGTTCTTTGTGTTTGAATTATATTTTTTAACCTACTTCTAAAAAGGAGGTGGCTCTCAATTAGACTGTATTTTTATGTGTGTTATCATAACTTTTATTAGTGAATTATTTTGATAATTCTTTTTAGATTCTGTGACTGCTTGTGAT
This sequence comes from Philaethria dido, assembly GCA_033558755.1. Lineage (NCBI taxonomy): Eukaryota > Metazoa > Arthropoda > Insecta > Lepidoptera > Nymphalidae > Philaethria > Philaethria dido. The sequence continues at coordinate 4,499 of JAKGSA010002351.1, forward strand.
AGGGTCCAATTTAAATTTAGTTAAGATCTGACGAGCGGTTTTGACATTCTTAAAATTTTTGCTCTTTTAGTGCATTTTATTTTTGTATTAGGCAGGGAACCAGAGAACCCTAGTGTTAAGACACTCGTTCTCTTTAACATTTCTATCACCCACTTTCCGCGGAATTGGGCATTGCGTGCTGAGTGGCGGAACTCAACGCCGTACAACCTGCATTTATTTAAGGCAGATTTACTTTCTATGTTAAAATTTTAATTATATTAATTAATATTTACGATTAGACAAGAATGGTAGTTGTAAATAAAACAAATAATCTTTGAAATGCGCTATATTCTCTCACTTGCAATAAACTACAAAGTTAAAATATATAATAACATAAGCTAAACTCGGTGTACTTCGTTCCGGTTACGTATTGTAGCTGCTGCCGCCCCACTTTGCTGCGCGACCATTCTTTCTTTGCCCTGGCTGAGCTGCTGCTCCGCAAGACTGCCGCAACCGCCCGCTGCTCCTTTCGGTGGCGCTTATACTATTGGTGGATTTGGACCTGCTGCTGCAGCTGCCTCCAACGGGTGGCCTTCACTTCAAGCGCCTCCGCGATTTTAAGCGGGTGTCTCTCATATCCGAAAACGCTTTATGAAGGTGCCCTCAGGTCTCTGGAGCTATGCCCTTCTTGGAAGTACTGTGGCATTCAGGCGATTACCTACTGCTGGTGCTGGAGCTGTTGCTTACGGCTGTGGTAACGGAGAAGTCGCTATGCTGACTGAAGACATCGGAGCCGCTGGTATGGCCGGTCCATACGCCGCTGATGCTTTTGGTTACCGCGCTGGTGCTCTCGGAATGGGAGCACTTGGCTACGATGCAGCTATAGCTGGACCTTATGCCCGTGCTGGCTGTGGGTGTCGCATTTAAGTAATCACAATACTGAATGCTTAATTGTCTAATAAATGATTTGCAGCAATTTATTTTAATTATTATTAGATGTCTGGTGTCTGAAGGCTGTCTCACTAAATCTCAGTTTAAAATATTCAAATCTATTCTATCATATCCTGCATACTACATGATAACAGCGCATTTAAATATTTAAGCTCAGATTTTTTATTTTAACAAAAATAAGATATAATATTATAGACGACGACAATTTTAAGCACTATCCATTCAATTTTTATGACTCCGAGTATATCGAATGACATAATAAAAATAGTAAAGGAATTAAAAAATACAAACACTGTAGGACATGACGATATATCAACTAATCTATACTAATATTATAAAGAGGACACCTTTGTATTTTTGTATGTATTTTTGTATGTTTGTATTGAATAGGCTCAAAAACTACTGGACCGATTTCAAAATTTCTTTTACCATTACTTAGAGGGATTCTTCCGAATCCGTATAGGCTATATTTTATCCCGGAAAATAAATAGGATTTTTTGTGGTAGTGAAAATTGTGGAGTAAGTCGACGAAAAAACTGCCGTACGTTAACGATTCTCGCGAACGCTGCTTAAATGGTTAGAGATGTATGGTTGACTTCTATAGAAAAGTTGTAGAACTCAATAATGCCTACAAAAAAGTCCGTGGTAGTATAAACCAAACATTTATATTTTAGCCATTATAACCACTTTTCCATAGAATAAAGGTAATTAAAATTATTAGCCTTTGTTTATTGATAATATTATCGTCAAATATTAATCCTTATCCAAATAAACTATTTGTTGAGCAAGATTGTTTCAATAGCTATAAATTACTTTTTATTTTATTTCAATCGGACAATCCATTCAAAAGATATTACGAATTTAAAATTGTAATTGGTATTAAAATGAATGATGGCCGCCGGCCGATGTGTCGCACGGCGAAACCGCAGGGGAGGGGGGTACACATCTATGAAGCAGGTCGGCTCTCTACGCAGCGGACGGGGCGTGCGAAGCCGGGGCATGTCGCTAGTATTATATAATCTGTTAACGAAGAAATAAGCGGACATTATTATCCATAACTTATGTATGAGGAATATTTCCTGACTAACTTAAGATAACAATTATAAAGCCTTTGTTTAAGAGAGAAAATAAGAACTACTATACTATTCTAGACTTAATATTCACAATAAACAAGAAATATCCTATGTAACTTATTTGCCGATGACAGTGCGGTAATGTAAAAGAAATGAATAGTATTAATTTGACATTAATACGTCCTTACACTCAATTATTTGCTGGCTATACAATAATAACCATAGAATAAACCTAAGTAAAACTCAATTAAATTTTAGTCTAAGACCAATCACTATACATACAAGTGAACTATAACTCTCCTTGTAAGCGAAGTAGAGTCAGTTAACTTTTTAGGCTTAAAAATTGATACGTATTTAAATTGGAAAGCTCATATGACAAACTTGTATAAAAAAATATTTAGCTCTGCTTACTAAATAAGATAGGTCGCTTAGTTGTTATTACAGCATATCATGGAGCCTCAATATTGCTATCGTACACAAACATGACAATATCATCTTACGAATTTTCGATCAGTAGGGCAAGCACGAAAACTTGCGATAAAGTATTCGTATCGTTATCGAAAGAATTTGTATGGGAATTGAAAAGCGCCTCTACCGTGCGTAAGAGGAACTAAAGTTTTCCCATACAAAATGCTTTCGACAACGATATACGAATACTTTATCACAATTTTTCGTGCTTGCCCTACTGGTTACGTGTCCTAACACTAGTTTTACATTTATTACCCATCACAAAAAGTGTACAACGCCGCTAAAGAAGAATTCGCTTCAAAAGTTGTTAGCAATCAAAGAATATTTTAAAAAGCATGGTAGTCTACAATTTAATAGTATTATTATTATTATTATTTTTTTTTTATGGATACCGGACGGCAAACGAGCAGAAGGACCGCCTGATGGTAAGTGGTTACCTTCGCCCATGAACATCTACAACACAAGAGATGTACTAGATGCGTTGCCAACCTAGAGGATTCAGATGGAAAGGGAGGATAATGTAGTAGTCCGCTATCGGAAAACCTGGCTTACATGCCATCGAACCGGAACACATCATAAGATATTTGGCGGTTCGTCTTTGACATGATAGTGGTCGCGAGCCAGACGGAGGACGAACCTCCTACCACCAAAAAAAACATCAAAATTAATTTCAATGTAAACATAAAGAACAAACATTTAACATAAACAAAACGGGGGTTTATGCAGACGGATTTGCAGATACATTGAAGGAGTTTGGGGCAAATGAAAAGGATATCCGTTCGTCGAGGTCACATTCACATACGAGTAGTTCATGTTTCCTGATTTTGACAAATCTTAGATTTATAATAACCAGTAGTTGTTGTCCCATTGTTGTATAAAATACATGTTTCCTTAGTAACGTGTATGTCAAACGTGTAGTGTCTGTATTATTCATTTTATTAATTTACGCTTGTCGTGGCGCAGAGGCACAAGCGTGCGACTGTAAATGCGACAGGTTGTGGGTTCGATCCCCACTCCAGGAAATGTAAAAGTTAGTATTTTCATTTCTTGGGTTTGGTAACAAGGCAAAGCGCGGCGTTGAGTCCCGCCACTCAACAAGCAATGCCTCAATTCGGTGGAAAGTGGGGAACGGAATTGTTGAAAGAGAATGGAGTGTCTTAACACTAGGTTCTCTGGTTCCCTCTGCCTACCCTGCTATATGAGGGATACAGCGTGAAGTTAAAAAAAAATAAAATAATTTAATGTTTTTCTGTTATGAGTATATTTATTTTATTCACCTCTGCTCTATGTACACTGTATGTATGCCAATGTTCATACACATCCGTCCGCACAGTTTTCTACCAAAATGGCTTCCATAAAAAGGAGGAAAAGATTTTATAAAAGTACATGATTTGGGATAATCATAATTGTATTGTAATGAGTTTGGGGGAAAATGGGAAAATGATAAACCAAATAACTATAAAAAGACATTCCTTAAAAGGCATAACTATTCTAGAGAAAAACCACGTGCACCATTATTCATATTAACTATTTTCTAAGCTTTTAAGCGGTAAGTCTGTATTCTTGCACAATATTAGTTTAATGGGTTTCATGGGTTAAATAATTATTATAAATAGATTTTATTCAATAGTACATATTACTTTTATTTGGAAGCTTTTGAACAGTTGTTTGTACAGTTTCTAAAACGGATTTTGGTTTTTATAGAAGGATTATGTTTTTCTTAATTATATTTTGCAATTGATATATTTTCAGGTCACTAAAAGCGGGCACCACAACCACAACCAGCACGGGCGGGTCCAGCGAAGGCTGCGTCGTAGGCACGTGCTCCAAGACCGTAGCCGGGAGCAGCAGCGCGGTAGCCGAATGCGTCAGCGGCGTATGCACCGGCAGCACCAATGTCTTCAGTCAACATGGCGACCTCACCGTTACCACAGCCGTAAGCAACAGCTCCAGCACCAGCAGTAGGTAAATCACCTCCAAATGCCACAGTACCCAAGAAGGGTAGAGCTCCATTGACTCCGAGGGCACCTTCATAAGCATTTTCAGAAATTAGAGAAACTCCACTTGGGGGAATAGCAGAGGCGCTGGATGTTGGGAGAGCACCGCCGTTGGAGGCAGCTGCAGCAGCAGGTCCAAATCCACCAGCAGCATAAGAGCCAGCGAAAGGAGCAGCAGCTGTCCAAGGAGCAGTGGCGGCGGCAGCCCAGGGAGCAGCAGCGGCACCACATGGAGCGGCAGCGAAAGGAGCAGCAGCAAACGGAGCAGCAGCTAATGGTGCAGTAGCCAAGCTACTCAGGCATTGTCCAGCGATCGACTAAAATAAAATAAAACAAATAAACATATATTCACTATAGTTTTTACATTTAATAGTTTATTTATGTTATAACCTACATTGAAGTCATACTTACTTGGATCATAAGCGCTTGGGCGCAGACCAAAAGTACGGCTTTAACCATCATGTTTGCTGTTTGAACTAAATGTAGCTTATGATATTAACTTCGTAAATATGACCCTTTTATACTTATTTATTGGTATATGTTGATATCACTTGAAATTGTTACAACTATTTGAATGTACATACTATTTCAATAATACGTGACATCTGAAAGTTTTATGATACGCCGTATATACTCTTACATACATGAATGAAATGTAATCATACCTTAAAATTAGAAACGTTCTTATTTAACATTATTAACATCTTTAGTAATGTCTTGTTTGGATCGTAGATACAAAAAAATATTGTCGTCGTCGTCGTCGTCGTCGTCAGCCAGAAGACGTCCACTGCTGGACATAGGCCTCCCCCATAGATCGCCATGTAGCACGACTGGATGCCTCCTGCATCCAGCGCTTTCCCGCAATTTGAACTAGGTCGTCGGTCCATCTAGTAGGGGGTAATATTGTAGTATATTGCTAAATTCTCTACTCACTACTTTTTCAATTCTAGATATACAGAGTGCTATATAGTGCATATTAATCAGATAAATAAACCATTGATATTATTTTCATCAAAACTATTTGATTGTAATTCAACCATAATTATTAGCGGAAAAAATTTACTTTATAAAAATATGACCTAGTTCCTTCACTTAGACTGTTGCGAAAGAAAATTTTGATAATAGAGCAAGAGCTATATATAAGCGTAAAATTTTAATTTAAACATATTGTGTCTCAGTCCTTCACAACACAAAAATCTTCAACATGTCTACCTTCGCTTTCCTGTTACTCTGTGTTCAAGCATGTTTGGTCCAGGTAAATATGTCATAAAAATATAATTTAATCATCCAGAGATATAAAAATAACAAGCAAATTATACTTACCCCTATTTATATTTAGCATATAAATTTATTCATCAATTTTCCAGAATGTATACAGCCAGTGCTGGCGTGGGGCTGCACCAGCTTTAGCTCCGGCTGCACTCGCTGAACCCTTCGGATAAACATGCTGCGGGTATCGCTCAATGCAGCGCTTATGCTGCAGCCCCGGTCTGGCTGCTCCGGATGCACTTCACCGCCCATGGCTGCTGGTGCCTACGGTGGTGGTGGTATCGGTGATCGTTGCGATCGCCGGTGAGCTCCGTTGCTGGTGATACTGCTATCGATGGACAAGTGCCCATTCTCGGCACTGTGAATTCAGGCATTGTACCAGCTGCTGGAGCTGTCTGTCGCTGAAGTGGCTGCGGATGGAGGTGGTGCCAACAGGCTTATTATTAAGTTGTAAAAATAAGCTAATCTACCGATCGAATAAACATGCCTCAATAATATCAGTATGTTTTTAACATAATAAGGTACGAGCAATTACTATTGTAGTATGAATTTTAGCAATAATTATTAATATTATTAATAATTTTGGCAATAATTATTAAGTAGCGATTGGAATTAATTTAAGATTTTTTTTTTGAATATTGCCAGTTTAAAAGATCAAAACGTTCTTATCTTACGTATCAAAAGTGTCAAAGTCAAAGTCAAAAGTCAAATAATTTTTATTCAAAATAAGAAGTTACAAGCTTCATTTTTGAACGTCAAATAATTTACCACCAGTTCACTAAATTTAATAAATCAGAACCAGAAGAACCGGCGCAAGAAACTCAGCGGGACCTTTTTTTTTACTCAATTCGACAATGGGTTTAAATTCTTTATTGTGGCAATGATACCAGCTGAAACAGACTGGGCAGGCATTTCAGCATGACTATAAAACTTGGTGGCGGTTTACGTTTTTGAGGAAACTTACGTCTCTAAAGCCTCCAATGTAGAAATTAACGACTGGCTTAAATGATTAAAGACGAGTCTTATTATTTTATTTCAAGTAGTCTGCATTTTTAACTATGGTTAAAAATTTGAATTTAACTTTTGATTTGATCAGACTTTGGAAGTCGTGAATCATATGAAAATTTATGGAAATATCATAATTTTTTATTTTATACAGTCAGGAGGCGCGTATGCATCCTTACTAACCCCTATTTTATTTTAATAAAATTATTGTCCCCTACATCAATAAAAGAGATTGGTGTACTTGATGCCTAGAACCTATAGTCCGACACGAACTTTATAAATTTGTTGGAGGTACGTGCGGAAATCTGCGTAGAGGCGTACCTTTAATTGTGCAAAAGTAGCTTAATCTGAGTTATCTTCTATGATTTCTGATTCCATGTTTAGAAAATATCACGTTTAAATCGTATAAAATGTCTGTTCATGTTTAACTATAAGTTTTGTTACTTTAAAATTATAGTTTGTTTAACTCTTTGTAATTCGAAATCTCGGAAAATAATTAATCGTTCCTTGGTTATTGTCAGTAAAATACCAGTTTCTAAGGAATGCTCATTTCTTTTTACAATTTTATCTGTTAAGATGAACAAGAATTCTTAAAAGTTCTGCAAAATTTATAACTAATGAATAGTGTAAATCATGTACTATATTAGAGATATTTATGAGATAGATATATATAATGACTTGTTACTGCTTGCTTTCACATTAGCCGTATGAAAAAAATACAGAATCTTTAAGTGTTAAAAATTAATAATGTTAGAGTAAATTTAAATCAAACACTTGGGATGCAAAAAATTAAGTCTACAGGCCATACTTGTCAGGAATAATTCCAGTTTCAGTTCTTTAATTATGGCGCTTCAGACGTGCCAGTTGGACCTGACCACTTCACCAAAACCACGTCGTAAGGAGAACACACGAAGGAAGATTTGATGGGTTGGCCAAATATTTGTAATCGAGTCGCGGGGTATGGGTGCAGGGGGTCTCTGTGATGACATTAAAATACACCTGCTCAACTATTTGCTGAACCTCCTGATAATTCATAAGGTTCTTATACTAGTTCTTATTACTATACCCATTATTAAAATATTCTTTAATAATAGTTAGGTACCCTAGGTAGTAGGTATTACATATAATTACTATGAAAAATAATCTTTAAGCATTGTAACGTTCTTCCTTTATATGAAAAAATCAAGTATTTAATAGTAAATAGAAAATTATTTTAATTTAGACTTTCACAATAAAGTTTCTCATAACATAACAACACGCAGCACATAGCCAAATAATAAATTAGTAACTATATCCCGGCTAATAATAAATACGGTAAGCGCACCAGGGCATACATAGTTACTCACTTAATAAATAGCTTAGAATATAATATAAGATCGAAACTTACTCATATGAATGTAAGCAATTTGCTTCAAAAAATGTTATATAAATATAACTTAATAAATAATAAGGACGAATATGGCACTCGAGATAAACCTGAGTGGTTTTGTAGTGCCTATAGTATTAAATAATGTAAATTTATTAAATAATAACAAATAAAAAAAAAAAAAAAAAAAAAAAAAAAAAGAAAACATTGTACTTACTACACCATTTTCTGGCTTCGCCTTTGGAATTTAATCTAAGCCTCTAGTCAATGTGTTAGGTGAAAACACATTAAAATATTGCTGAAAACGTTACAACACTTACTGCCTGCATTCATGCTAATATAATTATTTTGGTTTACTGTTAACTCCTTCTCCAGGCTGAATTATCCATATGACATTGAACTATAAGCGGTTCAGCAGTTTTGTTGTTAAATGTAGGTACATTTACAAATATATACGCAGAACCAATTTACGTTTTTAAAATGTCAGGTAAGGATTTTCTTTTATATTGTGATCCTTATCGCAAATTCCATCAATTTTTTGTACTAATTTGATAGATGCTCTATAATAAGCATTTTAAAAGCATATTTAATTGTATTTTTAGTACTATTTAGCATATACTGACTTCCATGTAAAAGATTACTATCTTAAACATTTATTTAGGACTATTTAAGATAAATAATAACTTAGTTCATTATCTTTGCAAGGAGTCTCTCAGATAGCAACATTTTTTAGACTTACTTGATGTTTATCCATTAAATTACTACCAAATTAATAGTTACACAAAGTCTTTATAAGTTGTCTATATATTTCTAGAAGAGAAGAAACTCCTTAGCAATCCATGGATTCATCGTGCAGTGCCCTGAAACTTACAGCCCAAGTGTGGGCTTTTAAACTGCCACTATAAAATGCGCATTAACGTTCACCTCTACTTTCGCTTCTCTCTCTACCTATCTAATATATAGGCTGTAAGTTTAGATTTGAATTTTAAAAAATACCATCATTAAGGGACTTTTACTAATAGGAATAGGATAGATGTAGTATTTCATATTTATAAAAAATAATTTGTTCCTAGTTCGCCAAGACAAACATTTAAATTAAAAATTATGAAATTTCTTCTGGAATGATTTATTTCTGTCGATTTCGATTCATATATTATTACAATTTAGTAATGGCAAGCTCTGTGCTTCCACCTCCACATCCGCAGCTACCAGCGATGGTGACGCTCCGGCGGCAGGTAAAGCACCTCCAGATTCAACAGCGCCGAGGATGGGCGCCCCACATCCATCGATGGCAGTAGCTTCCAGCAACGGGAGCTCACCGGCGACTGCTGCATCACCATTACCACCACCACCGTAGGCCAGCGGCCATGGGGGGCGGCAGCGTAAATACGGGAACAGCCAAGCCGAACGGGCCTGCAGCATAAGCGCCAGGAGCGTGCCGCAGCATAGCCGTATCCGAAGGGTTCAGCGAGTGCAGCCGGAGCTAAAGCTGGTGCAGCACCACATAGCACTGGCTGTATACATTCTGTAAATTTTTTATTTTATTAAGAAATTTTATATACTGAAGGGGCAAATTGAATTTATAATTGTTTACTCGTTTTATATATATTTTTATATATATTTTTATATATATTTTTATATATATTTTATATATATATATTTTTATATATATTTATATATATTTTTATATATTATTTTTTATATTTTTGTACTCGTTTTTGTATTTCATTTGGTTAGCGGCAATTTCTTTTGGAGCTAAAGTTCTGATATTTTTATATCCATAAGTGCGAACTATTAATAATTATTTATATATTTACTGTGCTATTATTAAAATATGTATTTACCTGGACCAAACAAGCTTGAACACAGAAGTAACAGGAAAGCAAAGGTAGACATGTTCAAGGTTTTTATTGTGAGGGACTCAGACACAATGTGTTTATAATGAAATTACGCTTATATATAGTTCTAGTTCTATAATCAAATTTTCTTACGCAACATTTTCTAAGTAAAGGTACCTAGTGATTTTATGTAATGTAATTTTTTCAGAAAATAATTAAGGCTTTAAAAGAGTCTTTTTAGTAATAATATCTGTGGCTTATAAATATATTTAATACAATAATTTTTACCGACTAGTGTATGTAGTGTGTTTATTTTTGGCAATTGTAGACACAGATAGTGAACTGTGTCTACAATTGGCAAAAAGAAACGAGTAGAGTATTTAGCGATATTTTTTATCTACGATCCCAACGGTAGATTGTTACTAAAGATCAAAATATGTTTGTAATTTTAAGTTATGATAACATTTCATTCACGTATATACGACGTATGATTATATACTAGGATGTCACGTATTATTGAAATAGTATGTTCATACAAATTCTTGTAACAATTACAGGTGATATCTATTTTATATAAGTAACTTAGTATAAAAGGGTCATATTTACGAAGTTGACATCATAAGCTACATTTACTTCAAACAGCAAACATGATGGTTAAAGCCGTACTTTTGGTCTGCGCTCAAGCGCTTGTGATCCAAGTAAGTATAATTTCAGTGTCAGTTATAACGTAAATAATCTATTAATTGTAAAAACTAAACGGATTAATTATATTTTATTTTAGTCGATCGCTGGACAATGCCTTAGTAGCCTGGCTGCTGCACCATTAGCCGCTGCTCCGTTTGCTGCTGCTCCTTTCGCTGCCGCTCCTTGTGGTGCCGCTGCTGCCGCTCCCTGGGCTGCCGCCGCCGCTCCTTGGGCAGCTGCTGCTCCTTTCGCTGGATCGTATGCTGCTGGTGGATTTGGACCTGCTGCTGCAGCTGCATCCAACGGCGGTGCTCTCCCAACATCCAGCGCCTCCGCTATTCCCCCAAGTGGTGTTTCTCTTATTTCCGAAAACGCTTATGAAGGTGCCCTCGGAGTCACTGGAGCTATGCCCTTCTTGGGTACTGTGGCATTTGGAGGTGATTTACCTACTGCTGGCGCTGGAGCTGTTGCTTACGGCTGTGGTAACGGTGAGGTCGCCATGTTGACTGAAGACATTGGTGCTGCCGGTGCATACGCCGCTGACGCATTCGGCTACCGCGCTGCTGCTCCCGGCTATGGTTTTGGAGCACGTGCCTACGACGCAGCCTTCGCTGGACCCGCTCGTGCTGGTTGTGGATGTGGTGCCCGCTTTTAATGACCTGCTCCCGAATAATATAAAAATTGCTAGCGTTTGCAATGAAAAATAAGTCTTTTCTGGATAAACTAAAATCCATTTTTAGAAACCTTACTAACAACTGTTCAAAAACTACCAAATGAAATTTATATATACTTTTAAATAAATTCTATTATTATTATTACATATTTACATATCTTTTGTAACCCTAGATTCGACAAAACTTTACTGTGCAAAATACAGTTCTAACGCGTAAAGTCTTAAAAAATTATTTATTAAGATTCATTTTATAACATGACTAATAAGATGGTCAAGTTCACGTCTAGTTGCGATGACTTTAATAAACAGATTGCTTGGGAAAGTTTGTCCGTGGGCACGCCCATTATGTTTTCTCACTCTGTAGTGAATGCATACTTCTTTCTGAAGGTTGACCATAAACATAGAAATTCACTATTTCCAAATTTTTTTAGTATACAACATACCGAAAACATAAATGAATAATCTAAATTTAAACTGTGTATGTCATGTGGAAGTGAGTTAGATTTTTAGTCTATGGGTTATTCAGTCAGTGGCAAAGATGTCGATGTTTAAACGTTAATGTCAGTAATTATTATTTATGGAATTGAAGAGCTAACTACATAAACCAACTTTCATGTTTTTAAGATAAAGTAACACATAGCTAATATATTTCGAGTTATTAAGAGTTATATAGTAGTTCCAAGTAGTTCATATTATTATATTGAATTAGCTGGGAAGGCAGATTCTTGGCTTATACTTGGCTCATCACGTTCTCACGTAAGGGACGTTTCAAAATGCTATCTATTTTAACAGCTTATATTGAGCGTTGAACTGCGTTTGTCTGTCTCAAGCTAACTCCACAGTCGCAATCAACAAGAATGACCATGGTTTCCAAAACCAAAACTTAATGTATCGATGTCCGAGTATGCTAGCACCATAAGAGTCAGCCAGCAGAGCGAAGATCTTCAACATAGCTAAAGTTCTTATGCCAGCACTAAATGCAACTGTATCAGTAAAAGTACCGCCTTACTAAAAAGATAGAGAAGAAAGGTCTTACGGCTCTTGAGTCAGGTAGATCCCTAGAAACTGCAAGGAAGCCTTCATAACCACTCTGTTTTAAAAGAAGAACTAGGGAAAGTGGAGGAACACTCGAAGTAGGAAGAACACCCTTTAGAGGCAGTTATAAGAAGTTTATAAAACTGACTAAAAATAAGCGAATAGACTAAGTTTAAAAGGAAAATAAATTAGTATTATTGTAAAATAAATTTCTTAAAGGCTTTTTTTAATGGCATACATAAATTCAAGAAAAATATTAATAATTTTAACAAAGTTGGCGATGCACATAATATAAATACAAGAAATAGGCTTAAACTTGCAGCGCCTGTAACTCGATTGTATCGAGTCCGCAATTCTTTTATAGGACAATGACTTTTACAATAGGATCCCAGAAAACGTCCGAGAACTTTCCATTTTGCAATTTAAAAAAATTGTAAAAAGACGTTTTTGTGTTAAAGGTTATTACCTAATTAGTGATTTTATAAATGATAACACACCTTGGGTATGAAGTGCTCGGTCCAGTCTGTTTCAAAGGTATCATTGCCATTAATAAAGAATTATCGAATATAAAATATAGAAACCATTGTCGAATATAAAAAAAAAAAAAGTCCCGCTGAGTTTTTTGCGCCGGTTCTTTTCAGGTCTGAGGCATTAAATTTAGTGAACCGGTGGAAAATTATTTGACGTTCAAAAAATGAAGCATGTAACTTCTTATTTTGAATAAAATTATTTGACTTTGACTTTGACATAAATACAATTTGTGATGCACATGTCGACGTACAAAAATCAAAAGTTAAAACATCTCTCTAAGAGACTGTTCCGTCCTATTTTAAACCGATTTCAGAAAAAGGAAGACGTTATCAATACAACTGTATTTTTGGAACGAAGTTCCTTATCGCGCGTTGCGAAACGCGTGATTCTCTGTCTGTCTCTCTCTCTCTCTCTTTTAGAAAGCAAATTTCCGTTTTTTTATTGTTTTTTTTTGTTTTCGTCTTTCTATTTCGCATTGAACAGTGTGGTGTCACGACGATTGTTTTTGTTGACTGTATATAGGTTTAACTTCGTTTCGTCCGGCCGTTTGGGTGTTTCGACCTGTACACCTCTCATCTTTTTCTGTGTTCATTGCTTCTGATGTAGTCCCATTTAAATTTAGTTAAAATCTGGCGAATTTGTTTTGAGTTATTCTTAATAATTGTACATTTCTTGCATTTTCTTTGAAGTCGTAGTAAGGTTCATAAAATCCAAGCAAACATAGTTGCAGGCAATAATTAGTATTAGAATAACTTCTCTTATCAATTTCTAGTATTATGAAAATAGTCTTTCTAAGAATCTTTCAAATTCGTACGTGACATATGAAAGATTGGTTAATAGGTCATTTAAAGCAATGTGTCAATGAAATAAAGTATTATATAAACTTACAAAAGATATGAAATAACTTATCAGCAAGTTATTAATAAAATTAAATTATTTTATAATATTCATATTGCAATTGCTTTATCAGGATGACTATAGCATGAATACTTATTTCGATTTTGAAACGAAGTTCCTCGTGGCGCGTTGCGAAAGGGGGCTATACAGAAAAATTAGGACCAAAAGTTGTAACGACACTTCTTGCTATAGTTGTAATTCGTGTGGCGTGCTCGTGTTTCTCTGTATGTCTCTTTCTCTTTCATAGAAAGCAAATCAGTTATTTTCGTTTCGTCTTTCTTTTTCGCACCGAACAGTGTGGTGTCGCGATGATTATTTTTGCTGAGTGTATACAATGTATTCAGTTCCTTAATCGAAAGGCACCTCTCATCTTTTTTTAAAAGTGGGGAAATACGTTATCGGGTATCCCGGTTAGTGCCTCGGATGAGTTATGTGGGATTCCGGAGCGACACATGTAGGCCGTTTATATAGCCACTAAAACTTTCATATGTTTTATCTCTTCTTAAATCGTGTATTTTTATTGAACCTTGAACAAAACTTGAACCTTGTGACAAAAAAGATTTATTAATTTTTTTGAGACGATTCTTATTATTTTAATTTCAGAAAATTAAGGTCTATAGATCCATGAAAACCATCGTGGTGTGGGACAGCGACTGACTGTAAGTGGGATTGGGGTAATGATCATATTTTTATTATTTTCATTTATTCGCATTGATTAGATATAGTGTGGAACGCAGTTTTGCCACTCAACAAGCAATGTTTCGATTACGTGTGGAAACTGTAGAACGTAGTATCATGATACTAAATTCTTTCTGCCTACCCTGCTGTCTGGAATAAAGCTGCAAAAAAGAACTAGAGATCTATTTGAAGCCTTATGTAGAAGCTAAAAAAAAGAATATTCATATATTCTTTTTTTAGCTTCACGCTGTATCCCGCATATAGCAGCGTAGGCAGAGGGAACCTGAGAACCTAGTGTTAACACACTCCGTTCCCCACTCTTAGCCGAATTGACTGCGTTGCCTGCTGAGTGGCCGAACTTAACGCCGCGCTTTGCCTTGTTACCAAATTGAGGAAATGAAAATATATGTATATATAAGTAGTTATTATGGAAACCAAATAAATTTAAAACTGAAAATTTCGTAAGACTGTTCTAAATATAGGATAAATGAATATAAAAGCGTCGAGGTTCTTGTAAATTACATTGTGTACTCGACTCCGTTGAATACTAACAACAACATGTCCATCTTCACCTTCTTATTACTCTGCGTCCAAGCTTGCTTGGTTCAGGTAAATATTCGACTTTATAACTAAATTTTATTAGTGATTTCTAGAAATTT
>JAKGSA010002352.1:0-19600 GCA_033558755.1 Philaethria dido
CATGAATATAACGAACGAACAAAAAGATAAATGACGATCGAATGGATAATTTAAGAGAACAAAGGGATAACAAGCGAGCGCCTTCCAGAAGCGAGTTACGACTAGTTCTTTTATAATTGTTACAAACAACATATTAATATGTCGGTAGTCGCGAATAATGTCAAAGTAACTACCTGCCGGTCTCATCCACGTTCGTCGTTGTAATATAAAATTAGAAATTAAATATTAATATTTATAATAAAATATATAAATTCGATATAATATTATTTGTATATTCGTGTGTATGTATATAATTGTGTATATGAATTGTAATAAGTTGTAAAATATATAGTCCTCGCATCTACGATAATAACTTCTAAAGTATATCTTGAAGAATAAACTAATATTTTTTGAATTTATCTCTGTGTTGGCATATTAATTTATATAGTTCGTTGCGCGCGTACCTATTCCACATAATTTTCGCTACTGCGTTGCCCGTTCGAAATTTTTATTTAATCCATGCGTGGTGCCGTTATTCGAAACCATCGGAAATGTAATGATTATTTTACATATGATTCATCTATGTAAATAATTGGTTTTCCATTTTGTCTGTATTTGCTAATTTTTTAAATATTCAGTTCTTTTCATTCGTATGTTATGTTTTCCTATCAATTTTTTTTTTGGATCTTTTCGATATAAAGCCAGATTGTCTTAATATTTTTCTTAAGCTTTCTTATAATCCCTTAAATTTTCTTTAGAAGTAGCTGCAACGTCAGTAATTGCTTTTCCGTAAAGTGGAAATTATGTACCTTTTAATATAACTAGCGTCAAAACTGTCAATTCCTATGACATATTTTCCCCTCTTCTTTTTAGCAGACGTGTAAAAATTTGGAGCCATGCTTGAAGTCGGAACGTACTTAGATGTTTATATAATTGGGTCCCTAAATTCTTTTCTAATTCTTCGTATAGTATAATATTCCTGCAGCAGCTGAAGTTCCATTTTGTACTTGCTTGACTTGCTTGAGCTCATACTTCTAATCTGCCTTGGCTTCATTTTTCATATATTTGTACATATCAAATAACATTTTTCGTGTTTGGCAGCGCAGCATACAAGCAAACATGCAAACTTCTACGAGGTATTTTTTTTAATAAAAATAAATTAATTCTATTTGTTTTAAACCAGGCAAAGGTAGATGGGCATGTCTTTCTTTTAATAACGTAGTTATGCAGGCCACCGGGGGTGTAACCCGAGCTACTTGTGTTTAACACTAAACTTTCACTGAAGAGTCCGCGTTCCGTTCCCAGTGTGGTCAGCACGATATATACATTATCACATAAATACTGATTTTAACACTCCGTAGGACGTAATATGTTGTAGATCGGGCCCATTGGCCCAATCGCGCTGGCATTTTGCATCTGTTTTTAAGCAAAACTTCGTCAACAGTAGCAAGATGGCGTCGGTCAAGACAGCATTGTTTCCATGCGCTTTATTATTAATTTTTAAAAAAAGAAAGAAGAAAAATTACCGACGTTTTTGGGTACACCCATATTCACACACGAGAGAATATTGTGTGGACATTACACAATAACGTTCAGAAAAATATTGGGACATGAAAAAAAAGTTGCGACTTGTCATCGAATTTCGTATTCATCATTTTAAAAAATTCTTGAAATTCTTACACCGGTATTAACTCGTCAATGTACAGTGCTAAGATCGTGTATATCGACTGAAGAACGTTTACTTAGAACAATAAGTTAAGAGAGACATCTTGTCAATTTATTCAAATAGTTTTATTTTTATTAATGCTTGTAGAATTAACAAAGTTTGGAATTTAAATGAGAGCAAATATTTTGATGCTGTGAATGATGAAATTGATCTGAGATTTCTTTCAATATTAAACAAATCTCCCTGCTAATCAGCATACTATGAGTGAATAAAAAATAATTTGTTTATTTTGGTAAGTTTAACCTATAGGTTAAATTTAGCAAAATTATAATTTTACCATTAGGTAAGTTATAAAATCAATCATTACTAATTTACTATTATTTTTAAAATTGGGAAAAAAAATAAGAATGAAATTCATTCAATCATATACATGTACGATATTCGTAAGTATTTCCGAATCATTTGAGGGGGAAAAAATATTATCTAAGTTTATTTGTGTTCTTCCTGAAGTACTTGCTTGGTCAACTGTATTTGTTTGTTGATAAGTTCTATAGCCAGAAGAGCAATTTCGTTGACTTCTAGAATTATATCCATACTGATTACAATTAATTTTATTGACATCGATGTTGGATGCTATGGGAAGAGTGCAGACTCGACTATAAATGATTTTAGTTAATGGGTTGTGATTTCAGTAAAACAATCACTTGTAAAGTATATATGACTTTATTATTAGCGTAACAAAACAGTATAGTATTTCACACAGATAAAATATAGCCGAAGGAAGACACACTACTACAGTATTGTCAACAAAACAAACTAAGTATTACATTACTACCAACATTAATATAATTTATTCCCTTCAATCTGATACCTCCTTACATTTTATTAACATGAATTATCATGTTAGGTACTCATTCATGCAAACCACACTTATTGATAAATCTTAACAACAAATTTTCGCATAATGCTCTTGTAAACATATGAGCAATGTTCTCTTCTGTTTTTATATATTTGAGAACTAATTTATTTTATCTTTATTGATTCCTTATTATGTTATTGTTATAGCCGTGGCGTCGTCTGGCAGCCACAGTCGTCTGGTTCTAGCGTTTGTAACATTTCAAAGCAGTAATAATATTTGAAGGTTTATCATGTATAGCCTTCGTTGAGGCATTAGATATAACAATTCGTGATAAACGCAACAGAAATAGCCCAATGGATGGCTGCACCGTTTTATTCTCTGCAGACTTTCGACAATTTTTCCCGTTATAGCAAGACGGACCAAAGTAGATATATAACTCAAAACAAAAGAAGTTTTATCTAAGCAAACACTAAAACCGCCAGCACGCCATCAAAGTTCTGACGCTAGTTCAACTTAACACTAAGCTTAAAAAAAATAACTGCTGTACACATGTCGTGGTTACCTAAAAAACTATTTATTTATTTCTTTAAAATATATATATTTTTTTTATACCACGACGGTGGCAACAAGGCACACGGCCCACCTGATGGTAAGTGGTTACCGTGGCCTATGGACGCTTGCAACACCAGGGGCATCACTTACGCGTTGCCGACCCTTCAAAAACCTATTTATTCCCCTTTTGAAGAACCCCATATTGTATCCCTCTGGGAAAACCTCGGCAGGGAGATCATTCCACAATTGGAGAGTCCGCGGAAGAAAGTTCCTTTGAAATCGAACTGTTCGGGACCATTTAGGCTCCAAAGTGTGAGCATGAACTCCCTGTCGATGGCGAGCGGTGCGATGGTGAAAAGTAGCCGTGGGCATCATGTCAAACAATTATAATTACAAATATAATTTAACTACACTTTATATACATTTTTATATTATAGTTTATATTTTTCAAATTGGTATAATGACTCCAAGTATTTATGTTTATTATTCAAGATGTAATACTTTACAAGTTATTATCGTATTTAGATGTGCGAGGACTATATATTTTATAATTTATTACAATTCATATACACAATTATATACATACACACGAATACACAAATAACATTATATCGAATTTATATATTTTATTATAAATATTAATATTTAATTTCTAATTTTATATTACAACGACGAACGTGGATGAGACCGGCAGGCGTAGTTACTTAGACATTATTCGCGACTACCGACATATTAATATTTTGTTTGTAACAATTATAAAAGAACTAGTCGTAACTCGCTTCTGGAAGGCGCTCGCTTGTTATCCCTTTGTTCTCTTAAATTATCCATTCGATCGTCATTTATCTTTTTGTTCGTTCGTTATATTCATGTACATTGCGGTGATCGTGTGTTGCGTCTTATATTTTACGATATATGTACTCTTTGTTACGTGTACGTTAAGAAAAAAGTGGTGTTGAAATACAAGGACATATTAACCGCGAGTAGACATTTTTATTAACACCGACCTTCATCAACACTACATTGGTGATCCTGACGTGATATAATTGTTGAGTTGTAGGACACGTGTCTTGCGGAGAGAAGTGCGCCCTGCATCCGACGAGACATGATGGTGCCGGTGATGCGGAATATTGATTCTGACACGCCGCTAATTGGTTGACCGTTATATTGGTAGTGCCGAGGACACATTCATCTCTAGCGAAATCTGGTTCGCGGTGGAAAGTGCCATCAGACCGCGGCACTATGTCGGGGTTCAATTCCAGGTTGTCCATCTTGGCTTTCATCAGTTTAATGCATACAGTAGTGGCGGCGACCGCCACTAGGCCTGCTGCCACCTCCAGCCACTGAGTCCACGAATGTGTGGGCTCTGCTTCCGCTACAGCTACGGAAGCACTAAGCGGAGTTATATTTTGCAAATGAACAGTTTTCGTCTCGCTCCGTCCCCTCGAGCTGCTGGCGTACACCCTCGCTGTCAAGTTCTTGTCATCTTCTATATCAGGCAGGTGAAAGTGGCTGGCGGCATTAGATACATTTTGCAGGACTGTACCCTCAGAGTTAAGAAGTTCTAAGTGAACAATTTGTGATATTCCCCCGTCCCAACCTTTCTGGCACTGAACCCGTACTGCGTTAGGATATGATCGTAGCACAACACCATTCCGGCGCATGTGGGGGTCCTCCTGGCGCAATTTTATATGAACAAGGCCGTTTTTGTTCCCCAAAGGAATTGATAGCTCTACATAGTAGTACTCCGACGTCGGAGTGATGAGGCAGCCATATTAGGGTGGAGGCGAATCTGTTGTGATGCCCTTGGACTTTCTTAGAGCTAGTATAAACAGTCCTAGAATCAGCAAAAGTCCAGCTGAACTGTAATGGATCTGGAGAGGCTTCTACCACGCAGGTGACTGTATCAGCCTCTTGTAAAATAGTTTCTTCTCGAGTTGTTATACATATTGGCCGATAACCAACGTTTAAAGTGACTTTATCTTCAAAAACTGATTTTGGTAAATGAGAGTTATGTGCTCGACAGATTAAATCATGTTTGCTATCACGAAGTGAAGGTGCGAGCGTTAGTGATGGACACTATGTAGTTACTATCGTGTAATTTCTTAAGCACGGTAGGTCTAAGCAATACGTCTCCAAGATACCAAGTTATAGCTGGAGGTGGAACACAACCCACTACCACAAAGTCAACTACTCGAGGTTGTCCCGTTTCAAGTCAAAGCTGTTGTTCAAACTGAATTTCCACACTCCTAAGGTGGTAGGTACATTTTAACAACAACACTAGCGCTCAGTGGTTCCGTGACATCAGCGTTCTGCGCCAAACACTCATAATGTGCATCAAGTTCATCCATCCCAAGACGCGTACGCATGCGCACCTCTGCGCTCAACATCCCCGAGCGGACTGAATGCGTGCGTTCTATTGTGATACTATTACGACGCCAGTATAAAAGTGTATCTGGCTGATCATCGACAACTTCAGCAGATGAGCGGTGATCAAAGCCGAAATTGAGAGGACCGACGTAACCTCTCTCTTGACTTCTTCTCCCGCGTCGTTGAAATTTTAGGGATTCCTGGTGAATACACCTCACTTTAATCACGTAATCAAGGGAGGGAGGTCTGCAATGTAATTCCTACACCGGTATATATGCCGCTATCCTACTCGGTTACCCGCTTTAGGAGTAGAGAGGTATGATCGTAGCATGCCCCTGCGTCGCATCACGAACCGAATATGCGATCCCTATTCATGTTCGTCTCAGATTCCCATTAGGGAATCTATATAAAAGTCCCTATCGTTCCTTCAGCCATAACACGTATGAATCTGACCATCTAAAAACACTAGCGCTCAGTGGTTCCGTGACATCAGCGTTCTGCGCCAAACACTCATAATGTGCATCAAGTTCATCCCGGGACGCGTTAACCTGAAATGGAGTTTGGAAAGACTTTCAATCTAGAGAAGTTCAACGGAACTAATTTTAAACAGTGGAAATTTCAAATAAAATGTGCCTTGCGAGCAAAAGGGTTTAAATATTAATATACTAAAACCAGAACATAATGCTACGTAGTGGAACAAAGACGACGGAATAGCTATGTTTATCATTACCTCTGCTATGGATTTAAAACAAGTCGCTTTGATTGAGAATTACGAAACAGCACTTGAAGTAATGACTAAACTTGAGTCTGTTTACGAGCAAAAATCGGAAATGAACAAAATGAGTATGCAGTGCTTCAAAGAAATCCCAACCCAAAAAATCTCAACAGGAAGGCGCAGATTTGTTAGCGTTCAATATAGAAACCAGTTTTAACACAACTGAAGAAAATGCTTGGATTTTGGAAAGTGGTGCGTGCCTCTGCACATATATGACCTACAGAAAAGAGTTCTTTGTAGAACTATTTGAATGTGAGCAGAAATCATTGACATTAGGAAACCAACAGTCAATTGAAGTGGTTGGCTTCGGCAAGATGTTGATAAAGAGACATGTCAATGGATAGTGGGAGAATAGTGAACTGATTAATATTTTGTATGTTCCTAATTTAAGAAGAAATCTATTCTCAGAAAATGTGATAATGCGGCAATCTTATACAATAATGAAAAAAGATTCTAGTGCACTGATTTACAAAGGCAATGACTTGGTAATGAGTGGAAGAATAACGGAAAATAACTTGTATAAGTTAAAGATTAAAGCAGTGATCTCAAACACATGTAACTTAGCCCAAATTAATCAAAATAACATTAAAATATGGCATGAAAGACTAGGACACATTAATATAAAACAAATTAAGAATATGAGTGCTAACAGTGTTGTAGAAGGTTTGAAACTAAGTAACTATAATCAAACTGACTTTGTGTGTGAAGCATGTGCATATGGGAAGCAATGCAGATTTTCATTTCACAAATCTCTTTGAGGAGAGCTACAGCCAGGTGACCTGGTATATAGTAATGTCTGTGGCCCTATGAGTCGTTCATCTACCCAATGTATGAGATACTTTGTTCTATTTAAACATGCTGCTACAAGTTACAGACATATATATTTTATTAAACATAAAAGTGATGTGATGGAAATATTTAAGAAATACAATGCTATGATTAAAAATAAATATATGCACATCGTCAGAATATTGCATACTGATAATGGAAAAGAGTATATCAACAAACCTTTCGAAGACTACCTGAACAAAGAAGGCATAGTACATGAGTGTACTGCATCTTATACACCTAAAGAAAATGGGCGTGCAGAGAGAGAAAACCGCACTTAGGGTTCCCAACTTAGGGGTTTTCCCCACAGATTTAGGGGATAAAAAATTAGAATGAGGTTTTTTTAGGGGGGATATATTTTTAGAGGTATTATTAGGGTTTTTTTAATTTAGAATATTTATTTATTTTTCTTTATAAAAAAAACCTGTACAAGAATATTGGTCCCAAGATAACTATTTCGTAGTTCATAGCATGCCACTGCCGTGGCACTTAATTTGGCGCTAATCGTATTTTTTTTTGACGCAGAGACTTAGTGACATCTTGTATGAATGCTCGTTATTAAAAATGCGGAATTAAAGTGAGAAATAAATATTACTATAGTGTCTACTGTAAACAAAACATACGTGATAGCTGATGGTTCTATTGTGCTTACGTTGTACTGAATACATATTATTTTGTTAGTCGCTATAAATACGTTAATTTTTATTCATCTGCTATATTTAACGATGGGAAAAAAATATACTTAAAGGTATACGAAGAATTGGGAAGCAGATGCAGATTTGAAGGTTAAATATGAGCTTTAGAATTCAGCAGGCCTTGACACCTTTCTTCAAAAAGTTTTTTTTTCAATGCTAAGTTTTTTATAAATAACATTTTTAAACAATTTCACATAAAGAAATTACAAAAAATTATGGATGAATTTTGAAATATTTTTTATAAAAATTTACTGATTAAAGAAAATTGTCAAATGGCTGTTGAATTTAGTATCATGAGTAATTTCATAATATTTTTGCAATATAAACTATAATGAATATTTAATCTTCACTATAAGCAGAATTGCTGGTGCTATCAAATTGCAGCCGTCGTTCTTTCAATAAAACATAAAAGAGGTATTTTTATTTAATTAAGTACATAATCTCCTACCACTGTTATGTCTACATGCACGATTGTTGAAGTGTTTGATTATGGACAATGCTAGATATTGCGATGATTTATTTTTTTCAGGGTTTTGAATGACACTTCTGGGTGGATATACGTGTACATATATTATAAAACTGTGTGGTATTGGCTTCGTTATGATTAAATCTATTCTCTAATTTCGGAATTAACTATACCTATTACCTTTATAGTAAGATATTGAGGTCGTATATTAGTATTTATAATTTTTGTTGTTTATTGCAGGTTAAGGGTAGCCGATTCTACAAATGATAAGATTATTTATTGTTTGCATTGTCGGTATCACAAAAGCCCATAAAAAAGATTTGCACTCACTCTACGCAAAACCGAAAACAATAAAAGCTACAACATGGGAGAAATCAGCGGAAGGCACCACATCTATTTCTAGCATATATAAACCAATCTTATCAGAAAGCACGAAGATTTCGGAATTAAAAATATCTGCTTTTATTGCCGAGCACTGTTTCTTGCTAACAGTTGATCATTTAATCCATTACTTCCTCAATTGGATCCTTCATCGGATACTTTTAAAAAATCTCAAATCCCATCGTACTATGCCTACGTTAATAAAAATGTGCTGGGTCCTGAAACGCCAAGACTGACAACAGAGATCCTCTCATCCATCAACCATTGAAAGTACTGATCTATCAACACAAAACTATTATGCATCATGGTTCGATTTTTTTCACACAAGGCAAGGCAAGTCGTGACAACATTTTATCGAATATTAAAAATCATAGACTGTGATGCAAAAAGTGTTCATGAAGCGATGGCTTGAAAATAGAAAATATGTGATCTGCGATACTAAAAAGAGACCTGCCTGATTTGATTGTTGTCAAATGTGTTAACCATTCTCGCATCTATGTGCTAAAAAGGCGGCGGAATTGTTACCACGGCAATCCTGAATTTCTTTGTCAGAGAAACTCATAATTGGTTTTCTGTATAGCCTGGAAACGTTTGGATTATTATAAAACGTTGTACGAAACTATGAATGACAACAAGGATCCCAAAAAAAAATCAAGACTAGTGGAACCTGCTGGCTCGCTCGCTATCAAGCTATTAGCACAAATATTAGAACAGTGGGAATGAGTTAAAATTGTTGTTATAATTGCTAAATCTGAACATAAATGCTTCATGGATGAACAACTTTATGATATTATGAACAGATCACTTTAAAGCTTTCCTGATTTTTCTTAGAAATTAATTTAAAAATGTAAAATCAATTGAATTTACTTTTCAAAGCGATGATGTGTGGAACCGACAAAATTATCTTTGAAGATTCATTTCTATTTTTATAAAAATCTGCTGAAACAACTTGTTATACCTTTCGCAATTGGAAAAATTAGTGGACTCCTGAATCAGTGGAATTCAATTTTTTATGAGCATCTTATGCATACTGCATCAATGTATTTCGGCTTTGATTTTCAAAACATATCCCAAGAACTTACATCCACGGACTTGTCGGATGTCAGGCATGCAAGAACTTTTATGTTGTTTAACAGAGCAAATTCAGAAACGCTAAGCCCAGAAAATTTATCAACATTGAAAATAGTCGCTGACTTACATCTTAAGATTGCAAACTTCTCGGGCAAAATTGACATTAAACCCATACTGAACCATATTCAAAGAACACATATATACGGTAATAAGAATGATATCGAGTCCGAGTGGCACCACTAAGCAATAAAAGATGGACCAATATATCAAGTTCTGCTGATTTTTATTTTGAAGTGTATCGATACCGATGCAGTTGGCTGTAAAGTGTTTCAGTAAATATGCTCGATATTTGGACTGGCATTTGTTACAGTTCCGATTTCTAATGCCCGTGTAGAACGTGCCTTCTCAATTTATAATATTGTTGTCTTCGCGGGCTTCATCGCGTTAAATTCGTAGTAAAACAATTCCCCTTTCCCTACACTATGAAGATTTACTGCTATCTTTGGAATATCTATATTCTTATACTACATTTTTACTTTTTTTTGCATTTTTACACATTTTTTTTACATTTGTACTTATTTTTTTTTACTTTTTTACTTTTTTTTCTTCTTGCAATAAATATACTACAGAATCTCTCTATATACAACGTTCACAGCTTTCTTGTCATTAGACAATACAAACATATTTTCTTTAGAGGTTACTCTTGAAAGAGCGACATATAATTGGCCGTGTGAAAAACACTCAACGCTCAAATCTAAGCCTGCAACGTTGAAGGTTTGACCCTGCGATTTGTTTATGGTCATTGCAAAAGATGTCTTCACCGGAAACTGTAGTCGTTTAATTTGGAACGGTAAATCCGATGGTATCAGAGGAATTCGGGGAATCAATACATCTTCCCCAGTACCACATCCTGTGAGTATTGTGCACTCTATTATGAAAGATTTTAGTGATTTTACCAGCAAACGCGTGCCATTGCAAAGTTTAGGTGGATTCAGGTTTCTTAATAAAATAACAGGAGAACCTACTTTTAACACCATTTTGTGAGAAGGAAGTCCAGACGGGTTCAAAGAATTAAGAAATTCTGTAGGAAAATGAACAGCTTCTTCTAAATCAAGAACAGTATCGACCGAGTAGTATATTTTCGTCGGCGCATCAATCTTTGAAAGAATCAAGTTATTTACCTTGTCCACTTGTTCGTTAGTTGGAGACAGAATCGCTCTTTCTTTAAACCAAGATAAAGTCTTACAACTTATGTTATCAATATCGGGATAGACATTGTCGACCAACTCTTGGATGTTGTCTTTCAAAACACAAAGGTTTTCAAGGTTAATCCTTCCATCACTTTGTGTTAACTCTCCATTGCCAACTTTTAGCAGCATCTCTGGAAAAAGCCTATTCTCACGTGAAGATAACAAAACCCTCATATTAGTTTTGAGCTCTAATTTATTGACGTGTGGCCAAAGTTTGGATCTCTTTAGGGAAGCATTTATTTCGTCCGCACGTGTTCCTCGAGTCACAACTGGTAGGATTTGACGAAAATCTCCTGAGAACAGAATTGTACATCCACCCATAGGTGAATTATTGCTGCGCAAATCGCGCATTGTCCTTTCCAGTGCTTCCACAGACGTCTTGTTCGACATAGTAGCTTCGTCCCAGACTATTAATGAACAGTCACGCATCAATTTTCCTGTATGGCTCTGTTTAGAAACACTACAGACGCTGTTATTATCATCGGTGGCGATTTTCAGCGGAAGCTTGAACGTAGAGTGTGCGGTTCGGCCTCCTTCCAAAAGCGTAGCGGCAATGCCAGATGACGCGACAGCTATTGCAATTTTTCCGGTAGATCTCACTTTTGCTAAAAGCAGATTGATTAAAAATGTCTTTCCTGTACCTCCTGGGGCATCAAGGAAAAACATTCTCCCTTCATTTTTATCAATTGATGATAGTAATATAGTGAATACTTTTTTCTGATCGTTGTTTAGTCGTGGCTCATCTTGAGCTATTGTTTGTAAAAGTCTCGTTTGATCGTATGATATTTCTCTTGTGTATTCGGCACTATTCGTTGAGTCTGAGTTAATATTATTAGCTGGCATCGGTAGCCCAAAATCCTTGATTGATTTACCCGAAAGTAATTGCACTACTTTGTTCAATTCAAATAATGCTTTGTCAAATATGTTTTGATCATATTGTACATCATCCCTGTTTAACTCTCGCCGTCGCTGAATCAAAATGTCACTGGCCATACTTTCTTGAAATTTATTCCATAGATTAACAGAATCAGTTACTTGACAAAATGCTACTATGATGGCAAATAAATATCTTAGTGATGTAGCTGAACTGCAAGTAGCTGCTTCCGATAATGTGTTTTCCCAGTGAGAATCGTCTTCCAAGAGCCCCAGAGCTTTGCATGCTGCTTGATAAGTATTGTAAACAACACCTTGTACAGTTCTTAGGTGTGCAAAGGATGTCGGGCCTTTTACAACATGGAGTAACATTCGCAGATAAAAGCATTCGCTGTTGTTGGGATGAATCACGTAGACTCTGCCAAGAGCATCCGTTTTTTTTTACTCCGGGGAAACCATCGACCGCAGTACCTTGTTTTCGTCGTTGAAAGGTTTTAGAATTACTCTGGTTCCATGTATAGTAACTTGGAACTCTGTCATATGTTAGTGTTTTCTCGAAATCATCTTGAGCACATAACTTGAAGAATGCTGTCAATGTTGTGTCCCGCGGGTTATTAGCAACTTCTTGTATATTGTTCTCAGTGAAATATACTCTTTGTCCATTTTCTAAATGAACTGCAAGATGGACAATTGTGGGAGCCCGGTCGTGCACTTCGAATGATAAAATCCTCCATACAGCTTCAGAGCTGCAGATGTAACGTCCAGACTGATATTTTTCCACTTCATTTGGTGATTGTATGCTGAAAGTGGCTTGATCGCTACCTTTAGTAATGTATTTAGTAACGTATTGGATTGACTTTATTGAACTGCACAACTCAACGTTGATATGGGCATCAAAAATTTTCAAAAGGAGCGGATTATATGGAACGATCCATCGGTTATCAATATAGTGGTTTCGGACGGTGGCACTTTGCCCACCCTGTTCTGGTGATCGTCGACGGTATATGGTTTGACGGTATCCATCATCGCTGGTAGATGTTTGAGTTTGGAACGACTTCGGAAATTTTTTGCTGCATTTGGAATCTCGCATACATGCAGAATTTGGGTTTAAAGTCCCGCAAGGGCCGTGTACCATGTGTTTCTTTACAACTTCGAACAGTTCAGGATCTTCTTCTTTGTCCGGTAATTCAGCTGAAATAACGTTATCAATTTGATTTGGTCTAATTTTGTTCACTAACCACACCAGCAGATGCACATGTGGCAGACCACGTTTCTGCCATTCTATTGTGTACATATGGCAGCGCGGCGGACCGAATATATGAGACTTGTTAATTAAGTGCAGGAGTTTCTGTACTTTTAAGTGGAAGACTCTGTTAATTATATCGTATCTATCTTGTGGAGTTAAATTGGGGTTAATATTTTCTTTGATTTCCAGCCAATTTGGGTTACATGTTGCTGTTATAAATAAATCAGGTTTACCGTAATGTCTAACGTAAGTCATTGCGTCTTGCGATTTTTCATGTAAATATCGAGGTCCACCTGTGAATGATGAAGGTAGTATAACCAACTGTCCAATGCCGTTGCTGTGTTCATTCGCCTGTAAAGCGTCCTGAAGATGAACATAATTTTCAGCTCTCAATTTAGTTTGATTATTACGGATGTAGGCCAATCTCTCGGATTCAATTTTTGCATATTGGTCAACTAAGTATTGATTTGTTAACATTCCATATCTGAGCAAAGGATTGAAATTGTTACGCCTTGTCATTATCCGGTAGCAATAGTAGTTCATACATGACACTGTTTTACGCAGAGGTGCACCACCGATTGGATCAACTTGAGAAACATTAATGGCATAACCATCTTCGCCACGGCATAACATCAAAGGATATTGTAAGCTGTCATAAGATCTGTGTAACTCTGAATTTTTTTGTAAATTATCATCACGACTATGTAACACAATATCTCTTTTGTCAAATTGCTGTCCAGCTATCACCACTGCTACTTCACTCGTGGAAGGTGCATTATATCGTCCTCTGTGTTCTCCAACAGGAACTTTATTTGCATGAATTACGACATTAAAGTCGGGAGTATCTGCTGGAACACTCTCAATCGCAGTTTTAAAAGACTGTATGTAGCGATTATGAGAATGTAACATATCTTGGAGAGATCTAACCAAATCTCTGTCAATTGACTGTGCGACACTTGAACACCGCGTTGATACTTGTGTATCTGGATCTGCAATAAAATAAATTTGCAGAAATTTCTGATTATCAGGTCGAAGTGGTAGCAAGCTCCCAGCTAAGTGATACACTTGCCCTTGAATTTTAAATGTAGGCATGAAACCACGCTCAACGACTTGCTTACTCTTGAAAGAGGTCATTTGAAATGCGTTATTATAACGGCGTATATTGCGCATGAATTGTTTGGATTTCGGATGGTCACCCGTAAGTAGAGATTGAAGTGGTTCAGGTGGAGGTAGAATTTCTTCTAATTTTACTTTTCCGTGTAAGCAACACATGCCTTTCGATTCGTCCTTGAATTTCAATGCCAAGCAATGTTCACACACTACTGACATTGTACCTATCGATACTATACGATCGTTCTTGTAAGAAATCGAAGGATCGCAATTCATGGCAGAATTTTCTTTATTTACCCATGAATTAGTAACTCGTGCTGATGATTCTCTGGCTCTCTGTATTCGATGTCTATCCCTATCTTGGCTGCGGCGAACCTCACGCTCTATTGAAGATTCTCTCTCTCTCTCAGCTCTATATCTATCCCGAAGCTGACTGAGTCGAGCCTCACGTTCCGTTGACGATTCTTCATCTCTTGCTGAACGTACTCTTCTGGCATTCACTGTACTACGACCTATGTTCGAACGATGACGTCTTCCAGACATGACTTTATGATTTGTGTACAAAATTTACTTAGTTCTATATATGTATGATTTGATTACCTATGCACAAATTGCCATCTAAATACTTACCATTTAGAAACAAAAGATAATTGACAGTTATTAAAAACAAAAGAGACCCTATTTTATTCAGTTCTTTTTTTAAACTGAAATAGCTCAACTTAAACAACGATTTTAATTAAATTAAAAATACTTAAAAAATATATAATCAACATCAACAACAAAAGATACCTATTCTAGTTAGTTTTTTTCTGAACTTACAACTTAAAAAACCTCACCTTAATATTACGATTTTTTGAAAACAATTTCCCTAATATTAAAATGATTTTTATTTAATTCTAGTAAGTTTTTTTCTGAACTTACAACTTAAAATACCTCACCTTAATATTACGATTTTTGAAAACAATTTCCCTAATATTAAAATGATTTTTATTTAATCTAATCTTATCTAACTTTATGTACTTATAATTACTGATACGTTGTCGCGCTGAAAAGCACGTTTTTGTTAAGTATGTTATTTTCCTCGCTAGAGAGCTCCGATAATAAACGCGTCCGATCGCTGCAAAATTCAAAGTGCTATAGGGAAAATCGCGGCCTCCGAAATCGCGCTATTTATAGGCACGCTGCCGCCGCCGCTGCGCCGCGCCGCCTCGGCCGGCCTACGTTCCGCAATTTTAAATCTGTAATATCTTCGAAAATATTCATTAAAATCTGGTGCTGTAAAGGGCCATATAGATCTATATTAAATCAACAATGTATTTAAGCTATTTAATTGGATAAGGATTAATGCTGTATTGGTTAAAATCGCTTCGAAAATTAGCCATTATTTGTCGTAAAAAGTAAATGACAAAAAAATGTTATTGTGTGATATCCATAAGAGATAGGCATATACCATCGCGGAGTTTTCTGTAGACCTTTTCAATGTGTACAAATAATTAGCACATTATTTTGATAAATCTCGTAGGGTTCAGCCTGCGTTTGCAATGTAAGCGGAAAAAAATTGAAAATTAACGACATCACATTAGAAACCTCAAAAATAACAGTACTTTTCCACTATTTAATGGATGTTTTCATACACATAAACCTTCCTCTTGAATTACTCTATCTATTAAAAAAAACCGCATCAAAATCCGTTGCGTAGTTTTAAAGATATAAGAATACATAGGGACATAGGGACAGAAAAAGCGACTTTGTTTTATACTATGTAGTGATATCAAAGAAAACTGATGAAAACGAACGGAACTACTTTTATGTAGGTTCTCTCTACCTTCTCCGTAAAAAGATTTATATAAAGTGAACTTTAAAAGGCATTTCGCCTGAAAGCAATATTGCAAATACATTTTATTTCTGCGCACATTTACACAGTAATTTAGCGTTCTCCACGAAGTAGTAAATATTGTTGTAAGTCAGCAGTTTCGCTAGAAATATATAAAAATCTTATAGTCTTGCGGCTTTTACACTAAATGTACCTTGAATGCTCTTTTCAAAACTAAACGAGCCGAGCTATAAAATATTTTAATCAGATTTCATACAATTTTATTCTAAATAAAATGTATTTAGATATTTTAGTTTTCTACATATAGCTATAAATTGTTACGTGGGTCGCAGTTTTATAACGGAAATTTGCATGAATACGTAGTATGTAAAAAAAAAATTATATATCTTCATAGAATAAAGTACATAAAATTCATAAAGATGTGACCGTAATTCAATAAATCAAGGTCAGTATTAACTAACAAAATTTAAAAACTATCCCAACCATCTAATACGTTACAAAAAAAACTTTTTAAACAAAAAAAGCTCATATGTAACGTTTATGTAATCATTGACAATAATCAAGATGCTTTGATAAGCACAGCTCGCTTTCAAATTCGATTGATTAACGTTTACAGTACAGTGCGTGAACTTAATCTTTTATACGTACTAAAATATATGTATATATAAAATTATCACTTGTATATTTATTATTATCTTACTAATAATAATTTACATTGAAATTTGCTGCATATTTATTTTCTGATGAAGATATATTAAAATCAAAATCAAAATATTCTTTATTCAAGTAGGTATTATAAGCTCTTTTAAATCGTCAATTTACAAAGGTGTCAGTCGTCTCAGTCCTAACGGAAGCTACCATCGGCTCCGAAGGCAGTTCTGCTGAGAAGAGCCGGCAAGAGGCCTCAACAGTTGCTCTTTTCAAAATAAAATTTTTACAATAAATATACAGCTATGATGAGCCTCCCGGGTGAGCGTCAACAGCATTTAATTCCACACATTGATATCATTATAGTATTCTTGGACAGAATAATATACTTTTTCAATAATACGTTCTTAATCTTAATTTTAAATTGTTGAAGTGGCAGATCTGTAATTATTTCTGGAATTTTATTATACATGCGTATACCTTGTGACAAAAAAGATGTATTAGATATTTAGGTAGATTTTGGTCTAACAGGAAAATGACACAAAAAATTATGATTACGAAACCCTTAGTTACGATTAAATTTTTCTCCTGAGTATTTGACCTTAGAAACATTGATTTCGATCGAACAACGCCACTACGACGTTAAATTTTTAGGACACAATTTAAGCTTTTATAACATTAAAATATATATATATTTATTAAAGTTACCAAACTTGTCATCATGGGCCCCCTGCCTCTCGACGCTCTAATTCAGATCGCATGTTTTATTCATAATCTAAGCAGGAGACGCCAAAACACCGATTTGCTGAAGTCCATTAAAACCCGGCCACAGTGAATTTCAATAGGGCTAATGTCAACGTTGTAGGCAGGTGAGGAAAGGCCACCCTCCTACGAATATTCTTGTAATAAAGGTCAAACTTCACGTGTCCGTTGAACAATAAAATAACAAGGTTGATCTCGTTCTGCGTAATTATTATATTATTATATATAAAATGCATCATCAGCATTAAAAATGTGACGGTCTAACTTGGAAGAACGTTTTTATTTAACGGGTAGTTCTAAGAATGGATTGTATACCACTATGGTTATTATTATATTTAGTAATTTAGTATTTATTTCGACTATTTCTATAATTATTTTAATTATTAAACGAAAATTTGTTGGCAGATGAAAAATAGTCAAGTAAGAGTGGATTCGCCTGATTACTATAAAAACCTCTTCTTTAGCTTTACATGGTTCAGAGTGTTATAATCAGCGTTCGCAATATATAAGTGCTGTGTTTCTGTGCTGTTCGCAATATGTATGTATGTGGTAGTCATTACTTATTAAGAGTCAAAGGTATTTTAGTAGCGTGCGCTCATACTACATTTATTTAAAATCTAAAACATACAAGAAAAAGTTACGAATGTATATTGCTAAAAGATTCATTTTCTGTATACGCACAATATACTGAAGAATTATGAGGAGTCATAATTATAAAAGTTTAATAAGAAATTATGTACGAGTTCGCACCCACCTTTAAACACCTCAACAAGCATTCCCTCTGAAAGAACACGGCTAATATTACATTCAATTACATAGACTTAAACATTTCTTGTCAAGAATTTCAAAAGCTTAGCGCAAAGTTTAACGAAATAGGAGTAGTACGTTGTTTTGAAGGAAGCTTTGAAAGAGAACAAATACACCTTAACTTTAGTAACGCACGTAAGGAAATTTAATTATTCTTGACATATGACACTTAGAATTACATCACTTTTGCTGAGACAAAACAAACACAGGTTTTGTGTAAACTCTGTATTTCATGAAATTTTTCAATATAAAGAACTACGTTGAATTATATATAACGTTTCGTTAAAGTGCCAGGAGCATATTCCCAGTGAGGGATTTCAAAGGAAATTCGATGTATAAATGTTAGCAATAGCCTTGCTCAAATTTATCTTGATTATTTTATTTGAAAAATTCAAGCCGTAAGTGAATGTATATGTCCAGCACAGTTATTACAACCATATTTGTATTTTAAAATTATAGAGAAAGCATATAAAAAAATCGTGACGATTTTTTGCTTCCTTCGGTTGGTTAATTTTGGTCCTGATTAAGGTCCTGAAGGCCATCAAAGAAGTGAAGTGGTTACGAAGAAATTGTATTTTTGCTTTATACTCGATCTTAGCAGTCCAACTGACAGAGGCGAAAACCGCCATATACTCGTAGAACGGCTAGACCATCACGGAAAAATGAAAGTAACTTATATGTCGGCTCACAACATTAGTTTTCAAGGAGTTCAATGAAGAACAGGATACCTCAACTTCAGCATATCTGCTAAAGATTCAATGACATATTGTACGGCAATGTACGTATAACGGAGTATCTTGACACTAGGTCCTCTCTGATTACCCTGCTGGGGGGAAAAAGCCTAAAGCTCATCTAATAAGCATTAGACGGTACCTGAACGCATTTTAAGCCCAAACGCAACTAGAAAGCAAATATTTGCAAAACATAATATAATAACATAAGCATCGTGTAATCTCCATTGTGACAAGTCCATAACTTGGTAATGTTGGAGGCAAAGCGCAAAGCTCCGTATTACTCGTTGTATTATAAAAGTAGCAAACTACAATGCAGGCCGAATATGCTTAATCTTACTTTGTCCGCTCAGAGAATAACAATAGTACGTAGTCTGAGTTCAGATAATAAGCTCAGATTATTGAAGTACTATTCGCTTATATAATTTTATATATACTAACAATTTGCTTCAGTTATTGTATAAAAAATATTCCGTTGTTTAGCACAATACCGATTTCTTCAGGGAATAATGTAAAATAATTTCACTATAGATTTTTTATGAAAGAGTATTCTGTATGCAAGAAAATATAAATACCTTAATACTTTTTCAAATTAATTTTTACTTTAAGTCCATACGTTCTGAATGTCAAATTAGTTTTATTTTTCAATTAATATTCGCAGATGATTATATAAAAGTAGTTCTTTTATATAATAATCCGC
>JAKGSA010002354.1:1153-19507 GCA_033558755.1 Philaethria dido
TGGTGGTTCCGAGAACGGAATACTACATTGTCCTCCTCTTCCATCTGTATCCTCTAGGTTGGCAACGCATCTACAACATCTCCGGTGTTGTAGATGTTCATGGGCGAAGGTATCCACTTACCATCAGGTGGTCCTTCTGCTCGTTTGCCATCCGTTATCCATAAAAAAAAAAAAAATATAAAAATAGAATCATCAAAATTGATTCACACAGTAAAAACTTGTATGGCAACACAGAAAAAATACAGTCGAATTATTAATTTCCACTTTTTTTAAATTTGCTAACAAATATTAATAAATTTTTATACGCAAAAATAATATAAAATATTTTAATTGACTTCAATGACGAGTCCGGACGGAAGGCGTCATGAGTCACGTACTTTGGTTAATTACGTCAAATTGTCATGACAAGGTCATAGGTTCAAAGATGAGTTTTAATTAGAATTATGAATGAATAAGCAAAAATCTAGTGGTAAAACACTACGTTTTCCGCTTTCCATGATTTTTAGACTTCCATGGCGGAAGTCAACGCCGTACTTTTTTTACTAGAGTGGAATAAGAATAAGAAGAGAATAAGAATATTTATATATGTAATAATTTCTCATGAATGGGAATCGAACCTACACTTAATGCGTTTACACTCAGAATTTACGATCAATATCAATATGTAGTATATCGGAAGATATATCTATAGTCACGTTTAAGAGTTTTATATATATTTTTCTTTAGGAGAAAGAAAGATATTATATATGTCTATGTTAGTAAAAAAACCGAGAGAAACAAAAAAACGCCTGTTGTGGCGCAGAGGCACAAGAATGAGTTCGATTCCCACTCCAGGAAAAGTAAAGTTTAGTATTTTCATTTCCTAGGTTTGGTAACAAGGCGCGGCGTTGAGTTCCGCCACTCAGCACGCGATGCCTCAATTCGGCGGAAAATGGGGAACGGAATTGTTGAAAGAGAATGGAGTGTCTTAACACTAGGTTCCCTGGTTCCCTCTGCCTACTCTGCTATATGCGGGATACAGCGTGAAGTTAAAAAATATATAATATGAAAAGTTGAGTTCTACGTCTCTCCTTCTAAAAAAGAGAAAGAACCAAAACATATTATCCATGTTTACGTTTCAACCTTGGAATACCAATTTCGTTTATTCTAGTACTTTTTAGTATTAAAGTCACGATCCCTTCTCTGTATTTGCAAGCCAAATTTTTACTTTCTAAGTAAATAATTCCGGTCGAAAGTAAGTCGCCGGAAATTGAAATACTAAATATTTCTTACGTTACGTGGTTATGTATAACCAATGAAATTTAGTAAATTATGAAGAAAAGGATTCTATCCGTTTCAAAGGGTAGTGGGTTCAAGTTTAACTTAAAAGAAACGTCTGATTGTCCAACAAAGAATTGACTATTTGTTGGAAAGGCGCGGCGTTGGGTTACACCACATATTCGCCATGTCTCGAATTCAGATAGAAGAAATATATTAACACTAGATTCTTGGCTACAAATCACTTCGTATATACTTGTATATTTTTATACAGCTGCTTGTATTACTGAGAGACTACAGGCGAAACTACTGACCATAGAAAGCTTAAGTAGCGGTACTCAACACCGCGCTTCGTACCAGAGAAATAATTAATTTAAATATAATCTTTTCCCCGAGTAGTAATCAAACCCACAACCAATCGCGTCTACAGTCATCTGTCCCACTGCGCCACGATGGCCTCTAAAGTACCATCTCAAGAACTTTATAAAAATATCGAAGTCATCGAAAATCTTGGTCAAACTACCTGACCTCCTTCCTATAACCTGTCAGTCATACATACATTCATACCAATAGCGAGGCGTCCATACAACTCGGTTCCCACCGGCTTGTCTTGATTTAAAAAATACAAGTATGAGATAATATAAAAGAAAAATTATCGCCAGGAAAATATGGAGATGAAATAATTATCATCATCGAAACCTCCCTAAAAAAGGTCATCACCAAAATTCGATGGTGAAATTACTAAATGCCTTTACATTCTACACCGGCTTCCCTAATTATAACGGGTTCCCTAAATTTACGTTAGCCTAACTAAAATTTTCACCCCTCGCCACTGATTCATACATTCATAAGCCAATGAAAGCTAAACGAATAGTATTTTGAGAGTTCAGAATATGTCACTAGAATTTTACATAAAGTGTATGAATTCGTTTCCGTCGTATTTTAAACCAGAACGCAACGCCTATGTATGTTTTATGACAAGAACTTTATCAAAATATCGAAGTCATCGAAAAACTTGGTCAATCTACCTGACCTCCTTCCTAAAACCTGTCAGTCATACATACATACATACGTACATTAAAGGTTACATTACATAATGGAAAACGACATTTATGAGGAAGGAAGTAAGGCGCCGTCATCTCCGCTTTGAATCGTGATTGTAATCTATGATTTTTGATTTCTACTGTGTATATATTTAAATTTGAGTCCATCGCGGCGTAGTGACAAATTGACTGTAAACGCGATTGGTTGTAGCATCGATTCTCACTTAGCGGAATGATTTTTTTTAGCTTCACATATTAAATTACTTACGCAGAATATGAGACTACAGATTGCACGTCGCGCGCTTGTGCCTCTGCGCCTGTCGTGGCGCAAGAGGCACAAGCGTGCGACTGTAAATGCGACAATTGTGGGTTCGATCCCCACTCCAGAAAATGTAAAATTTAGTATTTTCATTTCTTGGGTTTGGTTTAAACCAAAAATTTGCCTATGTTTCTTACGTTTTCGCCGGGCAAAAACTGACGAAGATATAATACGCGGAAAGCGAACGGAGAGTTTTAACACTAAGTTCACTCTGATTACCCTGCTATATGGGATAAAGCGTGACGCTTCTATAAATACTAGTGTCTTTGACGCGTTGATAACACGTCCTAGCAACGCATCCAACACTTTATATAAACATGGATGTCAAACCATGGTATTGTGTGTAACATTTATTTTATTAATTTTATATATTGTTTATGTATTAATAAAAAGATACTATAATTCTGCACTCCTTCGCTATATAAACTATAAGTGTGCCAAATTTCATGCTCCTCCGTTCGCTTAATTTTCGTAAATGATGATAATATCTTAATAAAAGATAATGCTAAAAAAAATATATTAAATTATTATACACTGACAGACAACGCGTTATTAACGCGTCAACGGTAACTCTAGTATGAATTAAATTAAGTCATACGTGTAATAAGAGTGCTAAATCTTTTAATTGTTCATAATAACCTTTGTCCCTAATACCTGGTTGACTCACGCTCATGTGACTATGTATCCTAAGAAATAACAATCATTATTTAAACAGAACATAAAACTATAAGGCGATTGTTTTTATTATGTTTATACAAATGTTAAATTGGGTTAAGTAAACTCATAATTTTTGTATAAAATGGATTATTGAGATAAGGATTACATACATACATACATAGCTTCACGCTATATCCCGCATATAGCAGGGTAGGCAGAGGGAACCTAGTGTTAAAACACTCCGTTCCCCACTTTCCGCCAAATTCAGGCATTGCTCAACGCCGCGCTTTGCCTTGTTACCAAACCCAGGAAATGAAAAAGTTCATTTCTTAGAGTGGGAATCGAACCCACAACCTGTCACGTTTACAGTCGCACGCTTGTACCTCTGCGCCACCATCGGCGTTAGATAAGGATTGTTTGCAGTTTCATTCTTTTTACCACATTGTAGGGTAAATCAAAGAGAACATAGTGTCAAGACACTCCGTTCTACACTTGCCGCTCGAAATAGTGAGTTGAGTGACGAAATTCAACTCATTTTATCTCAACAAAGCGGGAAATTATAGTATTTCATTATAATCACTCTCCTGATTAAAGATCGAGCCTACAATCAAAAAATAAAAAAAATTCTAATAAAGTGGTTTTTTTTAACTTCACGCTGTATCTCGCATATAGCAGTGTAGGCAGAGGGAACCTGAGAACAGTGTTAAGACACTCCGTTCTCTTTCAACAATTCCGTTCCCCACTTTCCGCCGAATTGAGGCATAAATAAAAGTGATCATTTTTAAAAAACGTATAAAAAAATTGAACGTACTCAAACCCAAGACTCTTGGAAACTGTCCAAGCACTCTAACTACTAAACGTTCTATTTAGCTACATGCATCGAAATTCATATCTATCGGTCGTTGATTTCCAAAAGGTGCAGGTTTGAATCCCGATATGTTCATTTTTTATACGTTTTCTAAAAATCGTTTTCCTATCCTATTTATGATAAACGCTTATAAAACGCTTATAAAAATATTAAACATAGAAAAATAAAATAATTTTGGGCAGTTCTAAGAACGCCTTAGAAAAACATTCATATTGTATATTATACCTAATGATCTTTTTTAAATTACTTTGTTATTGTTCAAAACGCAAGTCTTTTGTTTGGAAAAGTTAATAACAAAAACTAAGTGGAAACTTTTTTTGTATGGTAATAAGGAATTGACTTTTGAATCCCCAGAATATTTTTTTTGGTGGTAGGAGGTTCGTCGTCCGTCTGGCTCGCGCGACCACTATCATGTCAAAGACGAACCGCCAAATATCTATGATGTGTTCCGGTTCGATGGCGTGTGAAGCCAGGTTTTCCCTCTCACCTATCCTTTCCCCAAAAATGTGGTGGTTCCGATAGCGACTACTACATTGTCCTCCCCTTTCATCTATATCCCCAGGTTGGCAAACGTACAATATCTCTGTGTTGTATAGGTTCATGGGCGAAGGTAACCACTTACCATCAGGTGGTCCTTCTGCTCGTTTTGCCATCCTTTTATCCATAAAAAAAAAAAAAAAAAAAAAAATAACTTCACGCTACTATACTAGCAGGGTAGGCAGAGGAACCTGAGAAGATAGATGGTCAGAGTCATTTG
Organism: Philaethria dido; assembly: GCA_033558755.1. Lineage (NCBI taxonomy): Eukaryota > Metazoa > Arthropoda > Insecta > Lepidoptera > Nymphalidae > Philaethria > Philaethria dido. The sequence goes on from JAKGSA010002354.1 coordinate 6,055, forward strand.
CTTCAAGAGGCGCGGTTCGAACCCGCTTCGGTTCAAATTTTTATCCGTTTTCTAAAATGTGTTTGCTCTAAACATGTTATTTTCCTCCATGCACAATGAATCAGCTTCCTCTGACCGTAATTGTGTGGGTACAGGTATTAACTAAGTGTCATTGTCATATGACCTACAATTTTCTTCGGAAACGCGTTTTATAGTTGGAATTTGTTAAGTACTCATAATCTCTCTCTTTTTTGTATCATTTTTTACCTCTTTTTGTATATTAGATAATTGACGTAATTTAACACCGCACACAATCTGGATAAATTTAAATATAATGGAGTGTTAACGCCTGTCGTGGCGCAGAGGCACAAGCGTGCGACTGTAAACGCGACAGGCTGTGGGTTCGATTCCCACTCCAGGAAATGGAATTTTTAATTTCCTGGGTTAAGTGACAAGGCAAAAGCGCAGCGTTGAGTTCCGCCACTCAGCACGCAATGCAACGGAGATGCAACGGACTCAATGGAGAACGGAATGTCTTAACACTAGACTCTCAGGTTCTCAGGTTCTAAATTTTTACATTTCCTGGAGTGGGAATCGAACCTACAACCTGTCGCGCTTATAGTAGCTTATGCCTCGCCACGACAGACGTTAAACATATATACAAGTGTATTATAAATATTAATTACTTAACATAAGTTAAACAAACAGCACATATTTTTATATCATATGTTATTCGGTTTTTTTTTTTAATTTAATATCCTCAATTAGAGGCAAAGTTCATACTTGAAGAGGAAAAATATGAGATCATTGTGTAATATAGACAAAAAAAATATTATTAATCTGTCAAACTTTTTTATACAGTATGTTTGACATTGATTATAGTAAATATGTTTTTTTGTTGTTTTTAGGTTCACGCTGTATACCGCATATAGCAGGGTAGGTAAGGAGCCTGAACATCTCGTGTTAAAGCACTCCGTTCTGTTAAGGTTTCCGTTTCCCACACAAGTAGAATATGTTGTGATAAGATATGTAGATACGACGCTGACCGTTTGTTTTATAATAATTTTATGTTTTTTTTATGGATAACGGACGGCAGATGACTAGAAGGACCATCCGATGGTAAATGGTTCCCCTTGCCCATGAACATCTATAACACCAGAAGTGTCGTAAATGCGTTGCCGACCCAGAGGATACAGATGGAAGGGGAGGACAATGTAGTAAATATTAAAGATATATTAACAAACTGTGAATTAAATTTATTTAAAATAAGCTATTATATAAAAAGCCTATTGTGGCGCAGAGGTGCAAGCCTGCGACTGTAAACGCGACAGGTTGTGGGTTCGATTCATATTCCAGGAAATGGAACATTTCATTTCATGGGCTTGGTAACAAGGCAAAGCGCGGCGCTGAGTTGCGCCACTCATCACGCAATGCCTCAATTCTGCGGAAAGTGGGGAACGGAGTGTCTTAACACTAAATTTTGTCTACCACGCAATGCAATAACACTTTTAAAAAAGTACTAAAATGTTCCAATAAAAACTAAAACAAAAAAACACTAAACTCTCTCTTCTATAATTAGAAGAAACAAACAAATATCCGGTTTTTTGGAATTAATCTAACGTAAATAAACCGTAAATTTAAATAAGCCATTTCACTTGATCCTAAGTAAGTTTCTCTTGAGCCTTATATTTATAGCCTGTCGTTGTAATTGATAAATTTAGAACGTTCTTTGATCTACGTAGAGGTGGTGGTGGTGTAAAGATAAAGAATCCAGTATGTAGAAGTAAGCCGATATATATAGGGAAGCTAGTATGTAGAGGTAATCCGATATATATAGAGAAGCCGGTATATGAAGCTTCTAACTGGACGAAAATATATAAATTCATAGCATAGGATATTACATTTTTGTTGAGCGTGTTATTTTGCAATCTTTGCAATTTTCGGCTTTCCTAATCTACTGGTAAATCTATGTTATCTGGACGCTTCACCACTGATATGTAGTAAGATGGTCCTGTTTAATTTTATCTAATTATTGTGTAGAGACACTCCGCTTTCTACTTTTCCCCCGAGCTAGAGACATTACGTGTTGATCGGCGGAACTCAACGCCGTGTTTTGTCTCAATAAAGCAGAGAGATGAAGATATGAAAAAAGAGAAAAATATATTTTTAGGAAAGCAATAAATAGTCATACTTAGCAGGATTGGAACCCGCTTCTCTAGCCAATTAAATACTTTTATATACCTACATATTAAACATAAATTAAAAGGGGAATAAATAGGTTTTTGAAGGGTCGGCAACGCGTAAGTGATGCCCCTGGTGTTGCAAGCGTCCATAGGCCACGGTAACCACTTACCATCAGGTGGGCTGTGTGCTTTGTTGCCACCGTCGTGATATAAAAAAAAAATAAAAATACACGTATTTCATGTCTGATTGTTTTATAATAATAACTTCACGCTGTATCCCGCATATAGCAGGGTAGGCAGAGGGAACCTGGGAACCTAGTGTTAAGACATTCCGTTCTCTTAATATTTCCATTCCCCACTTTCTACCGAATTGAGTCATTGTTTGCTGTTTGGCGAAACACAACGCCGCGCTTTGCCTTGTTACCAGAGCGAGGTAATGAAAATATTAAAAATTCATATTAGTTTATAATTGAACATAAAATAAGGAATAATAATAAAAATATGTTAACCTTATAGTTATGTGGTTGTTCTACCAGTTATGATAATGTCCTTTTATGGTTTGAGGAAGCGAAATTATTCCATCAATTAACGACAGGTATATTAAAAAAATAGCGACATCTTTACGTACTTTACACGCATAGCAGGGTAGCTAGAGAGAACCTAGTGTTAAGACACTCAGTTTGCCGTTTGCCGCAAAAATTCTAAATAGTGAGAGGCGGAATTTAACGCCGCCCTTTGATTTTCTAGACAGAAGAAATGAAAACTTATAAAATATATTATATTCTTTATTGCACTTACAAAAATAATAAATACATGGGATGTATTAAGATTTTGAGAAGGTTTTCTCTTGAAGAAATCTCTTCCAGCCAACATGTGGAAGTAGAGTGACAAAAAACGGGATAGAATAACCGTGCAATTATAGTAAAAACGACAAAAAAAAATATAATAACTCCCCAGTGGATGAGAGGCGGAACACAACGCCGTGCTTCGATGTCATAGCAGAGAAATGATAACATATCAAATTACACTCCCCCGAATGGGTTGAATCAACTACCATTCATGCTTACAAACAGATTTCTTGTTAATTATATCAGTCCGCCATAACTATCTAATTATTCTGTAACTTCACGTTGTTTCTTAACAAACAGGCAAGCAGTGGCGAGGCGTCCATACAACTCGATTTCCACCGGCTTGCCTAACTTTTCAAAGTACAAGTACGAGACCTAAAAAAAAAGGTTGCCAGGAAAATTTGGACTTGAAATTAAAATTTGGAAATTAAAAAAAAAGTCGCTAGGAAAATATTGGGCATAAAAAAACAAGTTCTGACATCTTACAGATCTAAATATACCGGCTTCTCTAAAAATTACCGGCTTCCCTAAATGTACATCGGCTTCTCTTAATTTACCGGCTTGCCTAACTATAGAGTACTCAAAGAACCTAGGGTACCTTTGGGTAGTCAAAGAACTTAGTGACAACACACTTCGTTCTCCACTTTCCACCCCAACTCCAGACATTGTATGTAGCGTGGTTTAACTCAACTACGCGTAATGTCTTACCCGAACAGAAAATCATTGCCCTAAGTGGAAATTGAACCTACAACCTCTTGCATTTACTTTTACGCCGTCCCACTTTACCACAATGGTCTTTTTCTATTGTTTAGGTTTTTAATTTCTGTATTTTTTTTCCTGTTTGAACACAAAAGCTAAATTACAATTATGAGTAAATAAGACTCCTAAATATTATTATATATTAAAAGGCGATGACCGAACTTAATGAGTACTTAACTGATACAAGGTTAATGAACTTGATGCACTTGTCCTTTTAAGACATACTTTTACTGGTATAACGGAATAAATAGAGTACCTAGTGTTAAGACACTCCGTTTTCTTTCTCCTTTCTTCTGCCTAACTGATAATATTTTAACATATTATAGCTTTCTTAGTTTCAGTAGTATTATATTATTTCCTGCATATAGATGGTAGGCAGAAGGAACCTGAGAACCTAGTGTTAAGACACTCCATTCCCTGCTTCCGCCAAATTGAGGCATTGCGCTAAATGCGAAACTCAACGTCGCGCTTTGCCTTGTTACCAAACCCAGGAAATGAAAATACTAAACTTTACGTTTCCTGGAGTGGTAATCGAACCCATAACCTGTCGCGTTTACAACGTGCACGCTTGTGCCTCTGCGCCATCGGCGTTATATTTGTCTCTAATGTATTAATTTCTATATTATGTGTATAACGTACCATATATTACCCAAATAAAAATAAAATTAAAAAACAAACCTTCTACCAGTAATCTTTAAACGAGCCGAACAAGTCAGTGTGCTTCGTTCAGTTACAGTATTGCTTTTAGGTTTTTAATTTCTGTATTTTTTTCCTGTTTACACAGACACAAAGAAAGCTAAATTACAATTATGTGTGAGTAAATAAGACTCACAAATATTTGTTTATATATTGAAGGAGCGATGAAGCCAGACAATGAGTATAACTGATACAAGGTTAATGAACCCGATGCACTTGTCCTTTTAAGACATACTTTTTACCGGTATAACGGAATAAATAGAGTACTGAGTGTTTAAGACACTCCAGCGTTTTTCTCATTTCTTCACCACACCTAACTGATAATCTATTTTAACTTTTATTATAGAAGGCTTTTTTCCGTAGTTTTTCGTAACCATATTATATTATTTTTTTAGCTTCAAAAAAAGCTGTATGCATACATGGCGGGGTAGGAACCTGAGGAACCTAGTGGTGTCTTACTCCATTCCCGCACCTCTCACCCGGTGAGGCATTGTGCTTTGAGTAGCCGGAACTACACAACAGCGCTTTGCTTTTTGATCACCAAAGCCAGTAAGTAGAAAAATTCCATTTCCTGGGTAGAATCGTACCCACAACCAGTTTACGTCACTCGTACCACGACTGGCGTTGTGTGTGTCTAATATGGCATCAATTTATATTTAGCGCTATTGTATAACGCTACTATATATTAAATAAAAATAAAATAAAAAAGCAAACTAATCACTTTACAGTAATCTTTAAACGAGTCGAACAAGTATGTGACAATAATCGTCGCGCTTGGAAACAGTTGAACAACACATTTTTTTTATATTCATATAGATAATTGAAAGATTATGAGAGAGAATATTCTGTTATGTTAAAATTTATTACTTTAATTTGCGATATAAATGCAGCTATTTATAAGCTTCACGCTTTGTGTCTCGTATATAGCATCCTCGCGTCCGTAGCTATCCACATATATGGGGGTAGCCAATTAAGACACTCCGTTCCCCACTTCCCGCCGAATTGAGGCAGAGCTGACTGAGTGGCGGGTCAACCCACGCTTTTGCAGCGGCGCCCAAACCCAGCAAATGAAAATACTAACGTGTCCTGGAGTGGGATCAGAGGGAACCCACAACCCTGTCGCGTTTACATCGTGCGTTGCCTCTGCACGCCGACAGGCGTCAGAATTTGGTATTATATGCTTTGAAAATATTTGTTTATCTAATAGAGATATTTTCTTTATTTGCCTTACCTCAGTAAAGATTGAAATGCGGCGTTGAGTTCCGCAATTCAGAAGGCTCAATATTTAAAAATGAACTTTAGGAAGCGAAAAACGATTTGGTTCTCTCTCTGCCCATTCTGCTATGAAGATTTAAAAACTTAGTAGCCACAACAAAAATAAATTGTAACAAGCGTATAAGAATTTTAACGTTGGGATAAGAACGTATAGCTCGAGTGGATTAAAGACCACTTTGGACGGCACCGAGGCTGGGGTTCGAGTCCGCTTGTTCTTTGCGCCAGCAGCATGTTTTTTCTAAAAGCATATTGTTCTTAGCTACGTAATTTTATGTACCCATATATATATATATATATATATATATATATATATATATATATATATATATATATATATATATCTCTACCACCACCTCTACTCTTCTACTCTTATATATATATATATATTGTTATTTTTTGTGTGTCCAAATACCATATAATGTTACTTTTACTATTACTTGAGAATAATGCTTTACTACAAATAACTCAAAAACTACTCAGTTAACTATGATAAGATAAATACAATGGACATGAGGAACCTCCTTTAAAAACCGGACAAAATTCAGCACTTATATAATAAATATTGTCAGTGGCTAGCCCTTTGAATCCATGCCCACGATTAGTTTCCACAACGAACAGCAGTGGAATCTGACTCATGATAGCTAAAGAGCTTTCCCTTGCTTTTGTATATTCTAGCTGGAGGTGCTAATACAGAGAATTTGAGAATTTTTTTTTTTCACCATCGCGCGGCGGCGTGAGGTTACGCGATTTAGCACACTAACGTCTGTATTTTGGATGGAAAGTGGTTTAACTACGCTTTTATATATTTTACGCTTTGATGATTTTGCCAATTGATTCCTTGGAAGCTTGAAAACATCATACATATCCTGTTGAGAACTAATAAGAATTTTGCATTTTTTTAATTTATAGCGCGGCGTTAAGTTACGCTATTTATACGCAATGTTTGTATTTTGGAAAATAACTTATTAACTTTAGCTGTATATCTTGTAATGCTTTTTTCTATCTTTTTTTATTGAAAATATGCCCTTGTGTCCGGATTCAATGATAATATAATATTTTTATGATATGAACTTCATATACTTGCTAAATAGGATATTGAAAAAATTGTTCCTTTGAATCTCAAAGCGCGGCGTTGAGTTTCGCCACTCAACACACAACGTCCAGGCTAATATGTCGTAAAAATAATTTAAAATTTGTTTTATATTAAATATTTAAAGACAGTGCCTCACTGTAAACGCGATTGGTTGTGGGTTCGATTCCCACTTGAGGTGTAATTATATTTCAACTATTTTCATTTCTTTGCTCTGTAGGGCAAACATGAAAACTTGCGACAAAGTATTCGTATCGTTATCGAAAGCATTTTGTATGGGAAAACTTTAATTCTTTTAATTCCTTTTAATTCTCATACAAATTAACACACAATGTTTCGAATTCGGAGTGTCTTGACACTATGATACTAGGATCAATCTGACTGAGACCGTTCTGACACTAGCAGGGTGCTAAGCAGGATAAAGCGTGAAGTTTCTTTTTTTTTAATTTCAAAGGCACTTCTGTATTTCTGTTCTATATTCCAGAATGCAGTAGGTTAATTCAAAGTTTAACTTTACATATAATGCCCGCATTTACATTTATGCGAATATTTAAACTCTAACCTCGATCTAGGATTCCTATGCCAATGAACTGGCATAACTTCCTATATGCTATTTTATACTATAGCTGTATCCTGCGACTTCGTTTGCAAGATATATAAAAAAAAATACAAATAAAAAATCCTTTATTGACTATTTCCTCATTTGTTAAGTACAAAACAAAAACAAAAATAATAAAAATAATCCATGCTCCTCCGTTCGCGTAATTTTCGTAAAAAGGGATCTAAAGTTTTTGTTTCATGTATTAATATATAGATATGATAGCTACGCTTATGCTGTGGTCTCATTTAAATTCATTCAAGTTTTGTTGAACAGTTTCTGAGTTATTCGTAATAATGTTCACTTTAACTGTAAGCGCGACAGGTTGTGGGTTCGATTCCCACTCCAGGAAATGTAAAATTTAGTATTTTCATTTCTTGGGCTTGGTAACAAGATAAAGCGCGGCGTTGAGTTCCGCCACTCAACACGCAATGCCTCAATTCGGCGGAAAGTAGGGAACGGAATTGTTGAAAGAGAATGGAGTGTCTTTACACTAGGTTCTCTGGTTCCCTCTGCCTACCCCGCTATATGCGGGTTACTGCGTGAAGTTAAAAATAAAAAAATATATATATGTTAACTTTTAATTGCTAAAACGTATAGAAAGTAGTTACTAAATTAATTCTAAGTAATGTTAGAATTAGATATTAATGACATTTAAATGATGGACAGTTTGTGGAATACAATTTAGTTTTTGTATTCATTATGTATTATATGTGACAATTTAATTATACTAGAGTTCCCGTTGACGCGTTAACAACGCGTTGTCTATCAATGTATATGTTTCACTTTACATAAACATGTGTGTGAAACCATGGTAGTGTGTGTAACATTTGTTTAATTATCCGTAACGGATTTTCTCACGAAATAAATAAATTAAAAAAAAAAAGGTTCACTCTGGCTACCCTGCTATGCGGGATAAAGCGTGAAGCCGCTATAAAATAACAAGTGAAAGGCAGTACTTGTCAAAGTTCAAGCGAAAGCTTGAATGTCCTCCAATGTATGTAACATTTTTTTATTTTTTTATGGATAACGGATGGCAAACGAGCAGAAGGACTACCTGATGGTAAGTGGATACCTTCGCCCATGAACATCTACAACACCAGAGATGTTGCAGATGCGTTGCCAACCTAGAGGATACAGATGGAAGAGGAGGACAATGTAATATTCCGTTCTCGGAACCACCACATTTTGGGGAAAGGATGGGTGGGAATGGAAAAACCTGGCTTACATGCCATCGAACCGGAACACATCATAAGATATTTGGCGGTTCGTCTTTGACATGATAGTGGTCGCGAGCCAGACGGAGGACAACCTCCTACCACCAAACAAAATACCACCACCAAACTATATAATTTTAATACGTCGCCAGTGAGTTGCGCGACCGAAATCGCGCACACCTAAATGACGACGCCTATGACGACGCCTATGTTAAAGGGGAAAACCTGGCTTACATGCCATCGAACTGGAACACATCATTAGATATTTTGCGGTGGAGATACAGCGTGAAGTTAAAAAAAAAAGAAAAAAATATTTAATACAACTTTGATTACAGGCGTCCACAAAGGCAGTGGGCGAGGGAAGCCTCTTCTAACCTCGCAACTCGCCAGAGGGCGGTCAGCTTGGTGAAGCTGAACGCCTAGTTTTCTGGCCCGAGCATGCCCGTATAAGTCGCTCCCGTCTGTTACATCGAGAATGCTATCGAGGGTGCCCATCACCCTGACTCCGCGACGCACCTTGCAGGCTCTTGCTGCCGAGGCTTGCGAAAGACTGGGGCGTTCCCGTGATCTTGACTAGTGGCAATCGAGGACCACAGTGAGATTTTAGTGAGTATACGGACGGCCTGTTATGTGCTGGTCCAGAGACTCACATAGCCCATCCGAATCCCCCATTGAGCGGATATCCCAATAACAAAAAAATTCCCCGCCGCTTCTCCTTGTCGCTTTCCCTACGAATAAAGGATTCCAGCAACAAGTGAATAATATTTTTAAATGAGACAACAACACATAAGAACGGAGTGATTTTTCTCTAAATCCTCTCTGTGTAAGTCGAAAATACGGCTCAAATCAAACATAAAAAGAAAAATACATAACAAATAAATTACGATAACAATGTTTATTTTTCATATGGAAATGTAAGTTATTATCTTTAAGATTTGTTTTATCTATATTTATTTTACGATGTAGGTAGATATATATTGTTTGTTATTAAAATCGTTTTGATTAATTACTTTTAATTTTCACCGTACATTAGCATATAATTAGACTGCATCATAAATTAAATACATAGTATGTTTGTAGGTTGTAGGCTTTACTCCCGTACGTATGGATTGTACCAATACATACTAAACATAAATGTATGTAGGTGTATAATAATTATATAATAATTTTAATAAATATACAATAATTTTATAAATTAATATTTCATTATGTAATTTAAAAAGAATAAAACATAACTTTATGCTTTTATTTCTGTAAAATATAGAACTGGGAGGGGACGGGGTTAGAACACAATTCCCCTCCATCGCTGGGTCAGCGTCCCGTAAGAGGCGGGTATCCCAGTAGTTAGGTGGTAGGAGGTTCGTCCTCCTTCTGGCTCGCGACTACTATCATGTCAAACACGAACCGCAAAATATCTAATGATGTGTTCCAGTTCGATGGCATGTAAGCCAGGTTTTCCCCTTTAACACCAACCCTTTCCCCAAAATGAGATGGTTCCGATAGCAGACTACTACATTGTCTTCCCCTTTTATCTGTATCCTCTAGGCCGGCAACGCATCTACAATATCTCTAGTGTTGTAGATGTCCATGGGCGAAGGTAACCACTACCATCAGGTGGTCCTTCTGCTCGTTTGCCATCCGTTATCCATAAAAAAAGAACTGGCTGTACGAATTACTGGCAACCTATAGAAGTATTATTAAATTAAAAAAAAAAGATAAAATGGATGAAATCATATAAACTCGTTTAATACTTATCAATATAACATTTAAATTAAAGTTTTGGCATTGGAAATATAATGGTTTTTGTCGTATTCTTCATGACAAGATTTATTGCTGTAAACATCAAATAATTAGTTGGTAAGTTTTTTATTACTTTATTAACTTATTTTATATAAGTATAAAATTATAATTTTTACAGTAGCATAATAATATAAAATACTTTTTAACATTAAAAAAAATAGCAAACGTAATATTATAATATTTTTATGTGTTTATAAAATATAATCGCAAATTTGCTGAAATATTATTTGCAATTAAAGAATCAAATATAAATTTATGTTTAAATTATGAGGCCACTTTATCAATGAAATGCAGCCGCCGAGCAGATATTGCGTACAGTGGTATTGTCTGTTACTGACGTTCTTTTATCTATATAATAATAAATATTTTAAATATGGTGATTAACATGCTTTATTTCGTAATTCTTCTTACTAAATTCGTTGTTGTTTTGTAATTTATAGCTTTTAAGCTCCTATTCAACTCAACCACCAATTTTCATCATATTATGTCAAAAGGTCCGCCGTCATTTTCCCGCCTTTTTATTCCCCTTCCCGTCACGTTCAGACAACAAAAACCAAAAGCTTCCGAAGTAATTTTAAATTATCTATATATAAATACGTGAAGCAAAGACCTTTTTACGAAAATTACGCGGACGTAAGAGAAAACATGAAACTTGGCACACAGTTTATATAGAAAATGAAAATAATTTGTAAATATATACAGACACACATTTTAGCTGTTTTAAAACAAAAAATTAAATGAATTATACATATATGCGAGTGTTTTATGTTTTATTGACGGACGGTATAAGATGTTTGTAAAATTAAATTTAAAAAAAAAAGATTGTATGGACCTTTTTTTGCAAAAATTTTAATTATTTGTATTAATTAAAATTTTCACAAAAAACAACTTTAAATAAAATACACAAAAAGAAAATTATTATTAACTTGTTTTAGAACTATTCGTAATCGAATAGTTCTAAAACAAGTTAAGACAAAGCGCGGCGTTGAATTCCGCCACTCAAGAGGCAATGTCTCGATTTTGGGCGGAAAGAGGACAACAGAGTGTCTTAACACTAGGTTCTCTATGTCTACCTTGCTATGAGGGATAAAGAATTAAGCTGACAGAGAGAGAGAGATAATAACGAAATTGCGGGCTGTTACCTATAAATGTGTAATGTCATTGCACTCGCTCAATAGATATGACTGATATCAAAAACAAGTTGCATATAATTTATCATTCATACTTTTTGCTTTACTTAATAATTATAAAATGAATAATTAGAATTAATATTTGAGCGTTTTCCATTAGTCATACGTCATATTATATAAAAAGTAGTTGTTACAATAAATTTCTGAAATAATGTACATAAAACGCCTGTCATGGCGCAGAGGCACATGCGTGCGACTGTAAACGCGACAGGTTGTGGGTTCGATTCCCACTCCAGGAAATGTAAAATTTAGTATTTTCATTTCTTGGGTTTGATAACAAGGCAAAGCGCGGCGTTGAATTCCGCCACTCACACGCAATGCCTCAATTCAGTGGAAAGTGGGGAACATAATTGTTGAACGAGAATGGAGTGTTTTAACACTAGGTTCTCTGGTTCCCTCTGCCTACCGCGCTATATGCGGGATACAGCGTGAAATTAAAAAAAATATATACATAAAATCATAACAATGTGCACATTAAATAAATAGCAAAACCAAAAGAAATGGAATATCCAGAAATTGCTGTCAATTATTGTGGTGTCCCTGTTTGTCTGTGCTCGTGCTATAATCTTTGAAACTACCGGACGAGCTAAGCTTTTTTGTTATATAGTATACTGTACTTAAATATGAAGTCCATAATTTATTATTGTAATTTAAGTAAAGTTCTAATTTTTCTTGTTAATTGAAATATAAATTAAATTTGTGTGAAAGTGGGGAACGGAGTGTCTTAACACTTCCCTCTGCCTACCCTGCTCTATGCGGATTACAGCGTGAAGCTATGTATGTATGTATTTGTATAAAATTATACAAGATGACTGGCAAATTGATAAATATATATGTAAGAGAGGTAGAGGACAAGTGATAAAGCAAATCATTCCCACCAGACCAGACATATATACGAGGTGTGTTCAAAAAGTAAGGTGACTTTGTATTTTTAAGAAAAAAAATTTATTTATTTATCAATATTTATGTTGTCCCCTTCAAAGTAATCCCCCTCAGATACAATACACTTATGCCAACGGTTTTTCCAATCGTCAAAGCACTTCTCATAAGCACTTTTCGGTATAGCCTTGAGCTCTTCCAGCGATGCAGTCTTTATCTCTTCAATCGTTGCAAATCTCCGTCCTTTCATAGGTCTCTTTAGTTTTGGGAACAAGAAAAAGTCACATGGGGCCAAATCCGGTGAATATGGTGGCTGAGGCATGATTGTGGTGTTGTTTTTGGCCAAAAAATCTCTCACCAGCAAAGATGAATGATGAGCAATTTCGGAACAAACTTCGCTGACACACGTCTCATGCCCAAAACGTTAGAAAAAATTTCATGGCACGAGCCAAGCGATATACCAACATCCTCAGCAACTTCTCTGATAGTGATTCGACGATTTTCCAGAACAATTTTCTTCACTGCTTGAACGTTTTCATCAGTTGTTGACGTGCTTGGGCGTCCAGAGCGAGGCTCGTCATTGGCATCTTCCCGGCCATCTTGGAAGAGTTTGTACCACTTGTAAACATTTTTTTTACTCAGAACAGTTTCACCGTATGCCACTGTCAACATTTTAAGTGTTTCGGAGCACTTTATTTTATTTTTTACACAAAATTTGATGCAAATCCATATTTTTCGATAGCAAGAAATCGCCGAGCACGCAAAACACTTATAACCTTTACGCCTCTCCCAACCAAACAAAAAATGCTATACACTTGAAACTTGGTACAGATGTTCGGGAAGAGTGTACCAACATAACAAAATAAAAAAATCGATAATCGAAAGTACGTTGCCCGCCAAATTTCACAGTCACCTTACTTTTTGAACACACCTCGTATA
>JAKGSA010002355.1:5596-19506 GCA_033558755.1 Philaethria dido
TATATATATATATATATATATATATATATATATATATATATATATAGCAGACAGAAAAAGAGAGAGACTTTAACTTAAAATATTTTATAAAACGATACACATAACAACATATTTAAAACAGTATGGCGCTAGCTAACATTAAAATTATCTTATAATTAACACAGCCAAAGTTCTATTTTAATATTAAAAATATATTCAGTCATGAGTATGTTATTTTTATTATTTATTTATTTTTAAGGTCATTTTCTGCCAAAAGAATAGACACACAAGTTCACACATATACAAATTCTAAAAATTACATTGCAAGGTGTTATTCCACTTACATCCAGACACAACATGCTCCAACTGTATACTTATACCTTATTTTACAATTAAAATTAAGTTAAGTAATTTATTATATAACAGCATATCTAAGTAGAAGGTAACTGAAGAAAATAGAATCTGTTTTTATTTTTTTTCTATCTTCAAAACTAACTGAGATATGTCGCGTTAAAATGCAGCCTCGATCGCGCTAGTAGCGCTACTGTGTGACGTCACGTGGCGATACGCCGCTTGCACACTTACATACATGTACGTTGTAACAACACGCAACCGCTACACGCACACTGCACCACCTGCTATCGGAGATACATACCTTGACCACGTGACGTCACCAGCCGATATCGACGGAATGCTAATTTTAAAAATCTATCTTTAAGACGCTGTAATTTTTGAAATCCTAGCCCGATTTTGATGAATCAAGCTATTGTTATTTGCAAGAACAGGCGTATTTAAAGCATTCACTTTTTTAATAAGATTTAGATGTATTGGTGTGACTCATTATTATAAAAACCGTATTAGACGTAAAAAAGTTGTTGAGTCAATTTGCATGTACTATTTTAGGCATTAATATTGCTTTTAGGAGGAAATAAATAAATTATTACTAAATAAAACAAAATATACAAATAAAACGCCTGTTGTGGCGCAGAGGCACAAGCGTGCGACTGTAAACGCGACAGGTTGTGGGTTTGATTCCCACTCCAGGAAATGTAAAATTTAGTATTTTCATTTCTTGGGTTTGGTAACAAGGCAAAGCGCGGCGTTGAGTTCCGCAACTCAACACGCAATGCCTCAATTTGGCGGAAAGTGGGGAACGGTAATGTTGAAAGAGAATGGAGTGTCTTAACACTAGGTTATCTGGTTCCCTCTGCCTACCGCGCTATATGCGAGATACAGCCTGAAGTTAAAAAAAAATAAAAAAACTTAAATTTAAAAATGCCTTGAAAAGTATGCATTTTCGATTTATCTACTTAATCACGCCTGATACAGATATTATTAATATGTACTAAAATAATGTTTTTTCTTTAAATCTAATGACACATATAGTTAAAATTGTTCGCAAAATTCAAATTAAGAGAAAATAAATATTTTTTTTTTATTATGCACTTTAATTATTTTTGCCAAATACTACATATTTACCACAAAAAAAAAGAATAAAAAGTAAAATTAAATTAAAAACTTCCTCCTTTTCTAGAAGTTGGTTAAAAACGAATATCAATAACAAACGCGATTTCATCAAAACCGGCGCTCAAACAAAAATTATTACTCTTAACATATTCAAAAGAATCATTATTAATTCTTATTAAAAAATCACTACCATTTTTACAAAATGGCCGCAAAAGCTCCCATTCCGTACTATTTAATCCTGGATTATATATATCTAGTAACGACCGAATCTTTTTAAAATCCATAAAAATATTAACTTTCATACGTAAAACAAATTTATTATTTAAACCAAAGAATTCTATTATTTTATTATTTTCTATTTCACTTAAAACCTGTTTTAACCATAGACAAGATTTTTTATTTTGACAGCTGTACACAAGGTAGCCATTTTGTGAGCCGTGATTTTTTAAATATGGCAAGAAATCGATTTCTTGGTTTATTTTTCTTATTATAAATTCAATAATTTCAATTTCGTTCATATTTTGTGGAATTTGTAAGAGAATTATTTGAGATTTATTTCTTTTCGGATTTGAATTTGGAATGTCTGTTTCTTTCTTAATGTCAATTAATTTAGTGTTGCAATTGTTATTATTGTCGTTTGTATTATTTTCGTTATTTTTATCATCTGCTATTTCTTTTTCTTGTTGTAAAATACCGTTTTGGCTATTTTCAATGCTACCATTGACACTGTCATTAAAATTATCAATCACTTCTTTTATTGGTTGAGTTTTACCTTTCTTCTTACTAAACATACTTAATTCTGGACGTATGTCAACTTTTCTAATAGTCAATGATCTGTAAAATAACATTTATGTCAAAAAATGATTTTCATATTTAGTTTAACTGTCTAGGAACAGGGGTGAGGGTCGGTAAGTTACCCTATTGAGAATTTTGTAGTCTAATTCTCAATTTGTAATTAAATCTATATTTATATTTGTATACGAAGCAAAAACTTTGCATCCCTTTTTACGAAAATTACACGGACGGAGTGAGCATGAAACTTGAACACTTATAGTTTATATACAGAAGGAGCAGCAGAATGCTAATATTTTTTGATAATGCATAAAAAGAATATTAAATAACAAAATAAATGCTACATCAACACTACCATGGTTTTGATATCCATGTCAATCATGTCCATCCATAAAGTGACATATATACAATACTACGCAACGCGTTATTAACATTTACGGGGACACTAGTATTAATAATATCACCAAAAGAACTGAAAAATTATAAATTAATTTCTGATAGGATCATTACTAAAAAGAGCGTTGCTCTCACCTCTGCCCAGAGGTGTCTGAATTTGAAATCTTAAAAAAAAAGAAAACCGACTTCAAAAAATGCATTAAAAGGATACTATTATGCATAACTCAGATATTAACAATATACTGTATAAATAAGATTCAATTCAGAAGTGCAAGTAGCTATCATATAAAAAAAAATCATCAAAATAGTATATAACACACAAAAAAAAATAGTCAAATTGACTTCTTCTTTTAAAGTCGGTTAAAACATATAAAAAATATATTTGAGGTTTTAAAGTATAAACTCATTAATAATTTAGGAAACGAAAACATATTTAGAAACGTATAAAATTTGACCAATGATCCGGCTGCGTCGAAATTTTATATTTTTTATTGATAACGGACGGCAAACAAGCAGAAGGACCACCGATGGTGGTGGTTACTCTTTCGCCCATAGACATCTACAACACCAGAGATGTTTGTAGGATGCGTTGCCAACCTAGAGGATACTGATGGAAGGGGGACAATGTAGTAGTCCACTATCAGAACCACCACATTTTTGGGAAAGGATGGTGGGAAAGGAAAATCTGGCTACATGCCATCGAACCGGAACACATCATTAGATATTTGGCGGTTCGTTCTTGACATGATAGGTCAGCGAGCCAGTCTGAGACGAACCTCCTACCACCTAACCATTCTTATACGCTTGTCGAAATTCTTGTACACGGATGTAGAACGAATGGCTTAGTGGTCAGAGCGCTTGGACGGTTTCCAAGAGGTGCGGGTTCGAGTCCCGCTGCGTTCAAATTTTTAAACGTTTTCTCAATATGTATAAAAAAATACTTACTGAAAGTCCAGTCCATACTGTAAATCAAAATAATCATCTGTTAAATTTTCATACAAATTTGCTACCAGATCTCGGTAAGAAACTTTTTTATGTGTCAAAAACTCTCTATTATTCACACTTGTGCATATATCATAAACAAATTTACGATATTTTGCAAATAAAATAGTATCGAAACAAAGGTTCAAGGTTCGATTTTCTTCCTGTTTGAGAAACTTTATCACTTTATTTAACATTAATATTCGAAATTCTGTCTTTTTTGTCGGCATTTTTATTATGTTTGAGTCGATTTGTGATTCTGTTGTCGAAACTTTTTTCTTTTCCTTTTTTGAGTTGTTACTTATATTTTCTTTAATATCGGTAGCATTAATTTTTTTTAGTGTAACTTTCCTGAAAGATAAAACTCTCATTAAATAAATCAAATTTTAACATTAAAACTGACTTGCACTAAAAAGCAAAATTATTACGAATATCTCAAAAACTATTCGTCAGATCTTAACTTAATAAAAATGGGACCACACCAAAAGCTCTAGCTATTATATAAACAAATATCATCAAATTTGATTCACACAGAAAAGGTCACATGCGATAAAAAAATCATGGAGGTTATCATTTTTAATAAATTTTTAAAGAAATGATTTTAAATGAAATATTTAGTCAATATTTGACCTTTATACAAACAAATATTTATAATCAAAAACTGTTTAGTTCAATTGCATTTTTTGAAATTGTTCAGGACGCGCAAATGATTAAAATTTATTTACAGTTCAAAAAAAATGTTGAAAGAGAATGGAGTGTCTTAACACTAGGTTCTCTGGTTCCCTCTGCCTACCCCGCTATATGCGGGATTCAGCGTGAAGTTAAAAAAAAAAAAAGTTCAATAATTCTTGAATACGAATAACTTTAGCATTAAACGTCAGGCATGTATGACAGTCAGACATATGGGTATGTATTACAAGGAATTAGAGGGTATAAAAAAAATCATTTTATTTTTTCTATGCACTAAGTCCATTTCGCCAAAATTCAGTTACGTCATTTTTGTTCCTGAGAACCTAGTTTTAAGACACTCCGTTCACCACTTTCTGCCCAAACTGCATTGCTTCTTAAGAGGCTTTAACTCTCGATGGCGTGATTTATCTCTTACCAGAGTGAAAACTTAAAAATAATTCATGTATATTACCATGAGTGGGCACCGAACCTTTAATTTTTTAGCTTCCACGCATAGCATATGCATTCCAGCATATAGCAGGGTATAATTCAAAGAAGTTATAGCAGGATGTAGACAGAAGGAAACTGAACGGAGTGGAACACTCAGCCTTCTGTTCCCCCCACTTTCCACCGGATTTGAGGTATTGCGTGTTGGAGTGGTGACAACGCCGCGATTTTGCCTTTATCACCAAACCCAGGAAATGGAAAAACTTTTTATTTTCGTGGAGTGGAAATCGAACCCACGAACCTGTCGCGTTTACAGTCGCACGCTTTCTTGTGACTTGCGCCACGACAGGCGTCTGAAAAAATATTACTTGGACTAAATATTATTTCACTATAGCTTACACTCCTACTCATTAGCATGATAAATAATTCCAATTGAACATCATCCGTGGCCATTTTGTCGTAAATCTTTTGACATAACTCACTTTCCTTTCTTTGACAAATTTTTCTTTACTTTATGATCTTCATTCACTAAACGGCTATTTCGCTGAACGTTTGTTTTTCTTTCTAGTTAAATCATTGGAACATAATAATACGTTTTCTTGGTGTCATCTTTTGATATTAAATTTTTAAAATGGCGCTGAGGAATTGCAAAACGATTTGCCATTTTGTCCTGTTTATTTTGGAATTTGGGTGATATGACTCCAAGCTCAGCCTCGGGGCTGAAATAAAAAAAAAAAATATAAAATATATATAAGACGCCTGTCATGGTGCAGGGGTGCTCTTTCGGCGACTATAAACGCGACAGGTTGTGATCTCGATTCAAGAATACATTCCCAAGTGAAATAAAGTTTAGTATTTTCATTTCCTGGTTTGGTAACAAGGCAAAAGCAGCGGTTGAGTTCCGCCACTCAGCACGCAATGCTTCACCTGGTGTAAAGTGGAAACGGAATGTCTTAACACTAGGGTTCCCTATCTACCCCAAGCAGGCGTGGCTACAGCGTGAAGCCATGTAATGTATGTATATAAAAGAATGAGATGGATGTAGTATTAGGATAATAGTAAGGTTTATTATTTTGTTATTTTTCAATCAAAAAAACATACCAATATTATGAATAATATGAATGTAAGTATGTTTAATTTAAACCACTAAACCGATTTTCATGAATCTTTTCCACACATATTCGTAGAGGTATCAAAAAAATACATAAAAAAAAAATATTTTTTACTGATTGTTTCTAAAAAAAAAAAAAAAAAAAATTAAAAAAAAATTGTCTACCTCAAAGTTTTCTCCAATGAACGCATTAGACAGTATAGCGAAGCCAATGATAACAGCTATTTAATTTATACTATTTAACCCATAAATCCTCAATTTGGCGGACCTCAAAAATAGGGAACGGAAGTGAAAGAGAATGGAGGCGAACATCTAGGTTCTCTGGTTCTCTGCCTACCGCTATATGGGATACAGCTGAACTTAAAAAATAAATATATAAGATACTTTTTACAATATCTATCGCAGGTATGATTGGTTCGACGATGCCCTCTCCGCGAACACCCAGCGCGCCGCCCTCCCAACCCATTAGACGCATCATTCTGGAAATATATTATCTATATATAAATACGTGAAGCAAAAACTTTGGATCCCTTTTAAGAAAAAATACGCGGACGGAGGAGCATGGAACTTGGCACACTTATAGTTTATATAACGAAGGAGTGCAGAATGATATGGATATCTTTTTAAATTAATTCATAAAAAGTATATTAAATTAATAAAATAAATGTTACACACACTACCATGGTTTGACATCCATGTTTATATAAAGTGACATATACATTGCAAATGAGAACGCGTTGTTAACGCGTCAACGGGGACACTAGTATATACAATTAGGTTTCGCGAATGAAATATATAAAAGAAATACCATAGAGCTTATTAAGCAGACAATTCATTAATAGAGCAAATAAAAACAAAAGTATATCGCCTATTATATTTGAATAAATCAAGCAAGCCGGTAAATTAAAGGAAGCCGATGTATATTTAGGGAAGCCGATGTATATTTAGGGAAGCCGATGTATATTTAGGGAAGCCGGTATATATATTTAGGGAAGCTGGTAATTTTTAGGGAAAGTGGTATAGGATGTCAAGGTATCTAGTAATTTCACTATCGAATGTTGGCGATGACCATTTTTTTTAGTTCTATAAGATGTCAAAGCTTCTTTTTGGCAATTTTATGCCTAATATTTTTTTTAGCTCTCACACCTTGTTTGAATTTGTTTTTTCGAGGTCCACATATTACTGGCTACCTTTTCTTTAGGTCCCATACTTGTATTTTAAAACGTTAGGCAAGCCGGTGGGAATCGAGTTGTATGGACGCCTCGCAACTGCTACTTACTCAGAATTAACTATGACGGTTTTCTTTCTTGTTCAAATTTTAATTATTTTTATACAAACCTCATAGCCTTATCACTCTCTAAAGGTGTTGACATTGCTTCCAACAATTTATGTTTCCAAAATCGTCGTATTCCTTTTATTTCTGTTTCTATATTTTGTTCTGTGACATTTTCATTATCAGTGCGTTCTGTGGCTTTTTCAAATATAATACCATCTTTTGTTGGTCTAAAAATATTATTTATAATTATAAATATTATTCAACGCCTGTCGTGCGACGCGACAGGTTGTGGGTTCGATTCCCACTCCAGGAAATGTAAGTTTAGTATTTTCATTTCCTGGGTTTGGTAACAAGGCAAAGCGCGGCATTGAGTTCCGCCACTCAGCACGTAATGCCTCAATTCGGCGGAAAGTGGAGAACGGAGTGTCTTAACACTAGGTTCCCTCTGCCTACCCTGCTATATGCGGAATACAGCGTGAAGCTATGTATGAATGTATATTATTTATTGCAATTACATAATATAAAACAATATTAATATCGTGGCTATAGTGGCGCAGTAGTTCAGCGTCTAACTGTAGATGCGATAGTTGTAGATTCAATTCTCACTTGTAGAATGATTATATATAAATTATTTTTATTTTCTGTCTCTGGTAATACAAAACGCGGCGTTGAGTTCCGATACTCTGCTAACTGCTTTCAAAAAAACAGGAAGTTAACAATTCTATTGTATTTTTATGTGTGTTACCGCAAATCTTTTTACTGGGCTAAGCAATTGTGATGATTTTTTTAGATGATAACTACCGCTGTGGTCTAAGTCAAATTTAGTTAAGACAAGTAGTTTTTGAGCTATTCGTAATAATGTAATTTTTTAGTGCATTTTATTTAAAGTCGATTTTCCTTTTTGTTCGACCTGAATTATTTATTAGAACAAAACTTACTTTTTACTGTTGTCCTTTACATAAAGAGACCTCATTTCATCAATATTCTCATCAGAAGTCCCTTCTTTGTTATTACTAACAGTTATTTTTATTGATTTGACATCTGTCAAATCATTTGATTCAATCACTTTTCGTTCCTCCATGTCTTTTTCTATTACTTTTTTTATAGCCTTAGTAAATATATTATCTGTATCGACTTTATTCGTTTCGTTGTCTATGATTTCAGTTATTACGTCACTTTGTTCATTTGTGTGTTTAATATCTATGCTTTTAACTTTTTGTTCACTTTCTTTTAAATTAGTGTTTTCTATGTCATCTGTATTTGAAGTTTGAATATTATTTAGTGTTTTTAAATTATTTTTATGACTTTCTGGATTGTAGGTTATTTCATCACTTTTAATAAGAACAATATAAGTAACCGTTTCTTTTTCTGTGGTATTCAAATCTAAATTACTTTCTTTTTCGATGTCTATATTGTCTATAACATCTGTAATTATAGCTGAATTTGATTCGTCATTTGTTTTTATGTCGGTTCTGAAAATAAAATTAAAAAAATCTTTAACAAACGTAATCAAGGCCTGTATGGCGCAGTGGAGAAACGTCTGTCGTGGCGCAGATGCACAAACGTGCGACAGTAAACGCGACAGGTTGTGGATTCGATTCCCACTTCAGGAAATGTAAGTTTAGTATGTTCATTTCCTAAGTTTGGTAACTAGGCAAAGCGCGGCGTTGAGTTCCACCACTCAGCACGCAATGCCTCAATTCGGTGGAAAGTGGGGAACAGAGTGTCTTAACACTACTTCTCAGGTTCCCTCTGCCTACCCTGCTATATGCGGGATACCGCGTGAAGTTAAAAAAAAACGATGCTTGTGGGTCCGATTTCTACTTGGAGAATGATTATATTTAGATTATTTTTATTTGATAAGGCAAAGTACTGTATTGAGTTCAGCAACTCGTTTTGCGATATGTCAAAATCGGCCGGAAAGAAGAGAACGCTTGGTGTCGACACCATGTTCTCTTTGACTATCCTTCTATGAGGGATAAAGCGTGAAGCTACTAAAATATCCTTACGTAATATTATAAATGCTAAATTAACTCTGTCCGTCTGTCTGTTACGCTTTCACGCTTAAACCACTGAACCGATTTTGATGAAATTTTGTATGAAGATAGAACTGAACTTGGGAAAGGACATAGGATACTTTTTATTGCAAAAAAAATAGTAGAAGGGGTTGAAATAGGGCGTGAAAGTTTGTATGGAAGTTCCTTATTGTCAAACATAAAATCATGTAAGATTGTTCAACTGTTTACAACTTTCATACCTAAACCACTTAACCAAATTATACTATAGGCTACTCCTTACCATGTGGCGCGATATAACCGAATTTCACGCGGGCGAAGATGCGTGCGGAAAGCTAGTCTTTATACCCCTTTTTACGAAAATTACGCGTACGGAGGAGCATGAAACTTGGCACACTTATAGTTAATATAGAGAAGGAGTGCACAATGCTAATATTTTTTTACATAATTCATAAAAAGTATATTAAATTAATCAAATAAATATTACACACACTACCATGGTCTGATATGCATGTTTATATAAAGTGACATATACATTGCTAAAGACAACGCGTTGTTAACGCGTCAACGGGGACACTAGTATTAATAAGTATAGAAGCAAAAATTTAGTATCCTTTTTTAAAAATAAGACGGTAATATAGTGTCAACTGTAAAGACGCCTTAACGCCTGTCGTGGCGCAGAGGCACAAGCGTGCGACTGTAAACGCGACAGGTTGTGGGTTCGATTCCCACTCCAGGAAATGTAAAATTTAGTATTTTCATTACTTGGGTTTGGTAACAAGGCAAAGCGCGGCGTTGAGTTCCGCCACTCAACACGCAATGCCCCAATTCAGCGATAAGTGGGGAACGGAATTGTTGAAAGAGAATGGGGTGTCTTAACACTGAGTTCTCTGGTTCCCTCTGCCTACCCCGCTACATGCGGGATACAGCGTGAAGTTGAAAAAAAAAATCTGTAAAGACACTCCGTTAGCCGCTATACATACTTACATCTCTGGCGTTTGATATAGAGCACTTAGCAACATATTTCCAGAACTATCCATTTCAAATTCAGAAGAAGACATATCATCATTTATATGGTTTGTTAATCTGTAACAAAAACATTCATCTATACATATAAAAATTGGAGTGTCTGTTTGTAATATTAAAATAATAGCTTTTTATATATAATATATGAATATATCTACCAAAATAATATTTTTTGTCTGTCTATCTGTTTGTTCCGGCTAATCTCTGAAATGGGTGGACCGATTTTGACGGGACTTTTACTGGCAGATAGCTGATGTAATAAGGAGTAACTTAGCAACTTTTATTTTTGAAAATTTCTTATAATACCATAACTTTAAGACAGTATAATGTTTTGTTAAATTTGTATCGGGCACAGCTAGTTTATAAAATAATGCTTATAAAATATTTATCTCAATATAACAGTGGCGAGGCGTCTCTTTAACACGGTTCCAATCGGCTTGGTCGCCGGGCAAATGTGGTGCCTTAATTGTATATAGTATTGAGTTTGGAAAAAAACAAGGTCAAAGAAAAAAGAAAAATTGCAAAAAAAAAACAAGAAAAAACCTCTCCCTTCCATCTATATCCTCATAAGCGATTGGCAACGCACTACATAGCTGTAGCTCCTCTGGTGTTGTACGAGGTTCATGGGCGAAGGTAGACCACTTACCATCAGGTGGTCCGTTCTGCTCGTTTGCCTTATCCTTTATCCATAAAAAAAAATAAAAAATAAAAAAATGTGTGCCAAATTTACATCTGTTCCTCCATCCTCATAATTTTCATAATACAGGGATCCCTAAAGTTTTTGCTCCACATATCTTAAATTACCGGCTTGCCTAATTTAAATTTTCACCCTTCGCCACTGTTATATAATCTTTCATATTAACTGTTAATCAATATAGCAAGCATTTTATATAAAATACTAGCTGTTACCCGTGACTTCGCTCGTAGTCAATGTCAGTCCATACTACATACTATAGTGTATATGCGTATATGCGTTCATTTGAAGGCTTGAAAGTAAGCAGATTTTCAATTTTTTTGACAAAGTATCATGTCTGCTAATTTTTTTTTAAACAAAAGTACCTCATGCCTTTTTTAATACCTCTATAAATATGGGTACAAAGTTTCATGATAATCGGTTCAGTAGTTTTAGTGTGAAAGTGTAACAAACGAATTTACATTTATAATATTAACTTTTCTTCCTTTTGTTGAATTATTTTAAAATAGGAACATCCTGTGGGATTTTTGTTTTTAAAAAAAAAAAAATATATTTCTTAAATTTATTTTAAGAAACACAAAAGATATAAAATAAAAAAAAAAGAATTCGAAAAATAAAGTTTATTTTTTTTACTTGTATAAAAAGAAAACAAATAACAATAAAAAAACGAAAAAAAATTAAAAAAAACATTCTTCTCATACTTTAGGATGGCCAAAATGGCTGCCTTATTACTACTTACATTGTGATAATAAAGTATTCGGAAATTTCAATTTAAAAGTCGCGCGTTAACTATTTTTCAAATATATATTTTTTGTAAGTTGGTAGCACTGCGCTGACCTCTGATACCAATTGTTAGCGCGATCTGACAACTAGTTTGTTGACAGCACTCAGTTTAGTAAACACACCTCAGTAGTGCGCGGCGATTTTTATAATGAATCGAATAACTGAACAAAGAGTTTGCATTAAATTTTGTGTTACAAACAAAACGGTGCGGAGACGTCGAGGATGTCGGGAGAGGCTTACAAAGCACAAGTTTACGATTGGTACAAAGCGTTCAAAAACGGCCGTACAGACGTTGAAGATTTGGCTCGTTCCGGACGAGCTCGAGTTCGACCTCTTCAACCGATGGAAACATTGAAATTGTGAGGAAAACTGTGCTCGAAAATCGTCATACCAGAGTTAGAGAGTTAGCACAAGACCTTAACATCTATCGAGAGTCGGTTCGTTTGACTTTGGTTGACATTTTAGGCATGAGAAAGGTCGCTGGCAGACTTGTTCCAAAAGAGCTGAATTTCATGCAAAAAAAGCCTCGTGAAGAAGCCTCTTTAGACGCGCTGGAGCGTGCCAATACTGATCCCTCATTTATGGAACGCATCATAACTGGCGATGAGACATGGGTATACGAGTATGACATGCCAACAAATCAACAATCATCGGAGTGGCAGACCAAAAACGAGCAAAAACCGAAAAAACCGCGCCAAAGCAAGTCAAAAGTGAAGGTGATGCTCACTGTTCTTCGATATTCGAGGTGTGGTCCACTATGAATTCCTTCCGGAAGGACAAACGGTCAATAAGGAATACTATTTAGCTGTATCGAGACGTTTGCGCGAGAAAATCCGTAGGAAACGGCCAGAATCACGGAAGGAAAATTCGTGGTTTTTGAATGACGATAATGCACCATCGCATCGAGCTCACGTCGTGACCGAATTTAAGACCAAAAACTCGATAAATATCATCGATCAACCACCGTACTCAGCAGACCTAGCTCCGGCCGACTTTTTCCTGTTCCCTAAACTCAAATTGCCACTTCGAGGACACCGTTATGAGTCAATTGAAGGCAAAAGAGAATTCGACGCGAGAGCTAAAGAAGATCCCGGAAAGTGCTTATAAAACATGTTTCATAGATTGGAAGAAGCGTTGGCACATGTGTATTGCATCAAATGGGGCCTATTTTGAAGGCGACAAAACAAATATTGATAAATAAATGAATTCTTTTTATTTTATTTACAATTTCCGGACACTTTATTGTCACAATATATACTTACTTAGCCTTTGTAGAAGTATTTTGTGTATATCTAGGAACTTTCAGGAATGTTATTTCCCTGAAAAAAAAAGGTTATATTAGCATAATTTCTTTAACGCCTGTCGTGATAGTAAACGCGACAGGTTGTGGGTTCGATTCCCACTCTAGGAAATGAAAATATTTAATTCCTCGTTCTGGTAACAAGGTCAAGCGCGGTGTTGAGTTCCGCCAATCAGCACGCAATGCCTCTTTTCGTCGGAAAGTGGGGAACGAAAATGTTAAGTGAGAACGGAGTGTCTTAACATTATATTCTTGGATTCCCTCTGCCTACCCTGCTATGTGCGGGATACAGCCTGAAGCTAAAAAAAAATAACTTCTTTACAATAGTAGCATCTATAGCAAAAAGTGTCGTTACAACATTTGGTCTTAATATTTTCCGTCTAGCCGATAAGGAACTTCGTTCTAATAAAATCATAAATAAAGGGTGTCCCAAAATTAACGCAAGATTTGACTTTGCCGCCATTTGCTATTATATGCATTATTCATTCGCTATTAAAAGACTAAAATGGCATTTTCTATTTAATTCAAATCTTGCGTTAATTTTGGGACACCCTATACAAAAACTTACCGTTTATAAGTCTTCGCATCAGTCTTACCAACACATATATCCAACTTCAAATTTTTATCAAATTCTTTAAACAATATACTCATTTTATTCAACATGTCATTACAATATGGCGAAAACATTATATCAAAAACCGCTCTACGATTGTAAATGCCTAGAAAATTCTGCAAAAAGTGAGCCTGTGATGGCGCCAGGTCCGAGAAAGTCGCACTGGCAGTGTTTTCATCTTTCAAAAACTCATATATTTGACAAAAAGTCGTTTTAAAAAAGGTCGGCGCTATAGACTCTATTATTTTCTTCATTAGAGCATAATATTTTTGACTTTTCGTTAGTTTTTTTGGTTTATATCTGATTGTTTCTTTTAATTTAACTTCGCTGAAAATGTACAAATCATTATTATAACTATATA
>JAKGSA010002356.1:0-19501 GCA_033558755.1 Philaethria dido
GGAGCGCCCTGTGCCACACACGATCGAAGGCCTTCGCCATGTCCAAACTAACTGCCAGGCCTTCTCCCTTGCTTTCCAAAGCAGCAGCCCAGCGATGGGTCAGGTAAACCAGAAGGTCACCAGTTGAACGACCATGGCGGAAGCCATATTGACGGTCGTTGATCAACTGGTGATCCTATACATACACCAGGAGCTGGCTGTTTATAATGCTCTCCATTATTTTAGAGAGAGGTGATAGCGATGGGCCTGTAGTTAGCTGGATCGGAGCCATCGCCTTTCTTCGGGATCGGGTGGATCAGAGCGCTCTTCCACGTGTCCGGGACTACGCCGACGGAGTAAGAGTGCCGAAATAAACGCGTTAGCACCGGTGTCAACTCAGGAGCACATGCACGGAGCACTAAAGGAGAAATGCCATCCGGTCCACTCGACTTGTGGATGTCCAAGGAAGACAGAGCTCGCCGAACAGCTTTTTGGCTGAATTTAATGTCTGGCATTGAGCTCTCGCACCGCGGGATGGTAGGTGGTGTGGTTCCTTGGTCATCCAAAGTCGAGTTCGAGGCGAAAAGAGTGCCCAAGACATCGGCTTTCTCCTTCGCCGTATGGACCAGGACGTCACCTCCTGTGCGTAGCGGCGGAAGCGAAGGCTGGCTAAAGTTGCCAAGTGCAGCCTTAGAGAGCGCCCAGAACTGGCGTGTTCCAGACGGAAAGCTCTCAAGCTTCCTGCCGATTTTGACAATATGCTCGGACTTTGCTCTGGCAATTTGCCGCTTAAAGAACCTAGAGGCACGGTTATACTTCTTCTTTAAGGTTTTCACCTTTGGATCCTTAGTGACTAGTGCTTCGACCCAGGCTTGATACGCTTCGCGCTTGCCAATGGCAGCTTGTTTGCAGAATGTACCAAACCAAGGCCGTGACTCGCCACCAATTGGCACTACAGAGCTAGGAATATAAAGTTCCATACCCTGCAGGACCACATCGGCGACAGCGGCGGCACAGTCACTAGGATCATCAGAAGAGAAGCAAACCGGCCCCCAGGGATAAGATGAGTAAAATGTACGCATCCCATCCCAATCTGCTGACTTGTAGTGCCATACGCGGCGAGTTG
Source organism: Philaethria dido (assembly GCA_033558755.1). Classification (NCBI taxonomy): domain Eukaryota; kingdom Metazoa; phylum Arthropoda; class Insecta; order Lepidoptera; family Nymphalidae; genus Philaethria; species Philaethria dido. The sequence continues at coordinate 1,106 of JAKGSA010002356.1, forward strand.
CGGGTGTTCTGCGGCTGCCGCGTTTAATGGGCACCACACTCCGTACCAGGCAGTGGTCTGAAGACCCCAAAGGGGCATCGACTGCTACCTGGTACTGTTCCGGATGTGAAGTCAGCAGAAGGTCCAATAAGGTGGCGCTGTGGTTATCCACATCTGGGATTCGCGTGGGCGTATCAACCAATTGGGACAATCCATTTGCCACAGCAAAGTCAAACACAATCCTCCCCGCGTGGTCGGTGGTGCGTGATCCAAGCCAAGCGGCGTTGTGGGCGTTGAAGTCGCCTAGTATCACGACTTTTTTTTTTTCTGCGTTACCACTATGGGACCTATATAGGCATGCGTAGATTCGGACATGATCGTCCGAATCAACACGAAGCCAGATGGTTGATAGGTCCCGACCTTCAAAAGTGGCAAGACGACGGAAACTCAAGTCCTCCCTCACGAACACAGCGACCCCGGCATGAGGCATGAAATTATCCTCTATTATGTAGCCGGGGTACGAAAGGTAAGATGTGTCGCTTGGTCGGGCAATCTGAGTCTCCGTCAAAAACAACAAGGCCGGCCGTGCCGTCTCTAGATGGTGGTGGACGGCATTCAGGTTGGAATGTAGACCCCTGATGTTACAGAAATCCACGTTAAGCGTGGTAGGGGATGCCGTGGAGCGTACGCCTCGTTTGCCTTGTCCAACGCGCGGTTCTGTGCCCTCCCCAGAATTCGACGGGCGGCCTGAGTTTTTAGTCTCAGTGAGGGATTCTCCAGTACCGGAGGCACTGGTACCCTCCTGGGGTAATATCTCTTCCAGTACCGCTGTCATATTCGAGGGAGGGTTTGGGGTTGGGCACCGGGGCCCGGCATTACCCAATGCGAAACGCAGCGGCCAGAAGCCGCTACTTGACGCCGGTTTTAAATGCCGGGGGTGGTAATAAACCGGTCGAGCCTGCCCATTCGTGTTACCATTGCTGGCAACGTGACTCTACCACACGTATTTTAGTCGCCTCTTACGACACCTCCAATACCAGGGTGACCCTATTCTGGGCAAGGCCGTGACTCGGACAAAAATTATTTATTTATATTTATATATCAGTAAATGAATATTATTCGGGATTGAAATTGTCAAAAACTAACTTTTTACGAGGCTATAAGAAATTTAGTTATTACTAGGTCTCTGATAACAAAGGTGAAACGTGTTGAAACGTTGAGTTCCCGCCACCAGCCTGCAAATGTCTCAATCCATCGAAGTGGAAACGGAGTGTACTTAATCCGTCTACTAGGTTCTCGAGATCTCTCTGTCTACTATGCCATACGCTGGACAAGGGTGAAGCTAAAAAAAAACAAAAGTATCCATCAATTTTTAAAAAAAAAAAAACTGATTTTAATTAAACTTTACAGGTATCCTAAGGTATAACTACTTGTCGACTCTTGATCGGTTATTAATATGTAATGCAAAAACGGTACGTGTCTGTGATTTTATTTAGATTCATATAATATCTTCGGTAAGAAAATTAATTGACGGAGTTTAACATCGCATTTTAATTAAAAAAGAGCCAGGAAATTTATATTACATCCACTTTGAACTGGGGATCATGTTGGACGTGTATGTATGCTACGACTCTGTGTCATGTTTATTATCGATATAACAATTTCATTATTTTAATAAATTAAGTTCCATTATGGAAATAATAAAGATGATTTTTATTTTATTTAATAAATCAAATTAAATTGAAACATTGAAATGTTGTACTTCGTTCAGTTGCGTGACTTGCTTTGACAGAAAGCGCACAGCCAAAAACTACTGGGCATGTAGCATGGAAATTCCTTGGCGAAGGTAAGTTACAGAAAATGTTACTGAAGAGAAAAAGTAACTTTTATTGTTTATAGATACTATACGGATCAAATTGCAGGCGATAGAGGTGATATGCTTCAAATCTGTGGTAAGCGATTATCGCAGCTCGCTCATGTTGTATGTGAGTCGCTCACCGTATGATACATCGTGCGTATATACGTTCCTGTTTGAAGGCTTAGTAGTAGAGTACATTTTCATTTTATAAAACAAAATTTCTGCCAAAATATAGTTTTAATAAAATAACATCCCTGTGTCCTTTTTTCCAATACCTCTGAATAGAAGATTCGCTGAAAATCGATTAGGGATAAGTTTTGGTGTGAAAGAGTAACAAACAAACTTACATTTCACATTTATAATAATGTAATGGGTTACTACTTAAATATATATAAATACCGGAAGTATATTTATTTGATGAACAATTGGAAGAGTAACATATGGTTTGGATGTAAACATTAGCTAATCTTAAATCCACGGAGAAAAGATAACCCCAGGCCGAATTGGCAACAATTTCGAAAGATTCACAGCAATTAGGTAATGTATCTTCCATCGCTACTGGCTGTAAATCGATAGGTAAGTACTTATTTGATGCTGTTACATTATATGTAGCAATGTTACATGTACACAAATATATTAGGCCGTCGTGGCGCATTGGTACAGCGTTGGTAAATGCGAGAATTCTGAATTCGATTCTCAATCGGGCGATGATTATATTTAAGTTATGTTCATTTCCAGCTCTGTGGGGAAAGCTGAAATCGGCGCGCGACAATGTATTGTTCGTATCGTTCTCGAAAGCATTTTTGTATGGGAAAACTTTAAGTTCCTCTTACGCGCGATATGGGGCGCTTTTTAATTTCCAGCCACAAATTGTTTCTGATAACGATAGGAATACCTTGTCGCAAGCTATCGTTCTTGCTCTACTGGTAACATAAATTGGGGCGTTGTGTTCCTAAAACACAATATCTCAGTTTGGATGGACGGAAGAGAACAGGGGAGTGTATTGACTTGGTTCTCGCTGAGAAAAAATCTATCTTGGTACGTGGGGGTAAAGTAGCCTAACCTAGCTTCTTCACGCTTTATCCCTAGCAGGGTAGTCAGAAAAGAACGGAGCGCCAAACTACGAAGGGGTAAAAGTATTGAAGCATCCAGCATCCATTATCCCTTATTGTGTGTGATTTGATTGGTAGTAGGTTCTAATCTGTAACTGAAGTGTTTTTATAATAAATCCGCTAAACATCGGAAATAGAACTGAGAATAATATAGATAATTTCTAGTTAGATATTTCTAAAATTATTCTTACTGACTGGCACTAGCTTACAATATAAATGGGACGAAAATGCTTAACATTCCATGGATTTCTCGTGCGGATGTCAGGAATGTAAGAGGGAGGGAGGAGTGTTACAGGGCAGAGGAACTTCAAGAGCAGTGTCTGGAATTTCAAACCCAAGTATACTCAGAACTTCTTTAAAAAATTTTTGCTACCTATGTAGTAAGATTTCAACATAATGATTATTATAAGTTATGAAAATTTCAAAAAAAGTCTTTAAACATTCACTTCTAAAACAGATAGCATTGGGTTATATTTTCTTAATCTTTTTATAGATCATTAGTGAATAATATACAAAGAATTCTACTAAATTGATCACATAACCTAAATAATATATAAAATAGAATTTCTAGCTTAGCAATATTAACCAAACCTATGACGAAATTAAAGATAACTAATTATATACAGTATATTTAGGCCATTATTACCTGAAGCCCAGGTACATAGAGAAATATGACTCATACCTACTGAAAATATGTTTCTTAAATAAAACCACATTCATGTCTGCATATACCTAAAGCCACAATCAGAAATACAGACAACTGACGCAAAAAACGTTTACGTAACAATGTGTGCCTTAAAAATATTTTCAAAAATAGTTATAATCCAATTTAAAGGAAAGTGGGGAGCAAAAATGTATTACAAAGGAGAACGGAGTGTCTTAACACTAAGGTTTCTCTAGTTCCCTCTGTATACCCTGCTATGTGTGGAATAAAATATGAAGCTAAACAAAATATTTTATAAAATATTACTTTTATTGCAATTCTTTATCTTGCCATATGCTATATCCGTCCGCATGGTTTTTTAATAAAAAGGTCAAAGTTTTACCTTCACGTATCATATGATATCTTATGATATAATATGATTATTTAAAAAATGGAGCATGTAACTTTTTGACTTTGATTTGTTGGCATTGTCAATTAAAAAATCAAATACATTTATTTAACTTCACCTATATCCCTGCATGGCAGGGACGACATATCGACCACAGAGCCTGGTAAGACACTGGTATTCTCTTAAGATTTGTTCCCCACTTTCCGCCGGGCTAGTCGTTGCGTACTGAGTAGCGAATCTCCAACGTCGTGCTTTGCCTTGTTATCAGAGTGAGAAAATGAAAATATTCAATATTCACATATTATAATCATGCTCTGGGTGGGAATCGAACCCACAAGCTATCGCGTTTACAGTCGCATGCTTGTGCCTCTACCACGACTGGCCTCACTTCTATGTAACTTCATCCTATGAATAGAATTATTTGACTTTAACTTTGATTAGTTAGCGTGATAATTAAAAAATAAACACATACTATGATAAATTGCAGCAACGCCGAATGAACAACATTACGGTTTTCGTCTTCCTCGCCTACAAAATCATATCCATGACATTGACTAAGCATAGATATATGATAGATACTAGTAAATAGATACAAATTTAAATTACTAATTTTGAAAATAGAATTTAAAGAAGTGAAGATTTATTATGTAATCAATCCATTCATAATAAGCAAATATTCAAATAATGTTATTTTTTTGTAATATATATTGTGTTCAAGACAATAAAGACAAGAAGCATTTAAAGTACACGTACGTGTCAGAGGTACATCGTATAATGAGACGAAAGCGTCCTGACATACTAAAGGCAATTTGTTGTGGATTCGATTCCCACCCGGTGGAATTTTAGAATACAATTCTTTTATGTCTCCGCTGTGACAATACAAGTGTCGAATTTTTGCCACTCAAAATTCTCGAAGCGGGGCGAAAATGGACAACAAGAATGTCTTGTTCTACCGATGTCTATGATACTATGCGGGATAAAATCATTGAGCTAAAAAGAGAAGAATGAATATATACAGATGTGGGATTTCCCTGACTAAATTGTACCTACAACCATTGCCGTCAACAAATACATCTCAACTTCGCTATAAAGGCGTCCAAGCGTCAAAGATATTATCAAAATCCATTTTTATTGCACTCTGTATCTCAACTGGGCAAACGCGGCGCGTTGAGTTCGCCACTCAACACGCAATGCAATTCGGCGGAAGTGAGGGGGGCAGAAATTGTTGAAAAGAGAGTGGAGTGTCTTAACGCACTAGATTCTCTGGTTCCCTCTACCTACCCTGCTATATGCGGGTTACAGCGTGAATTTAAAAAAAAAACTGTATCTCGCACATAGTCAGCAGAGAACCTAAGAACCCTGTTAAGATTTCTCCCTGCTTTATTCCGTTCGCCACTAAATAATACACTATATTATATATCTGCTCAAGCAATAGCTTTAACAAGATGCTTACAGTTACAGAAACAAAGCCATTCCTAAGAACCCTGTCGCAATACCTTTAGAAATAGAGTCCGTCTGTGATAGCCGTAATTACTGCGCTGACTCGTCCTTTATCTAAAGAATACCGGTGATATTTTAAACAAAACGAATACCCATTTACTAAATAGGTTCACAATAAGGATTGTAATTGATTTAAGTATTTTGTGTAGAGGCCCTACTTGAAAACAGAGAGTCTTGACACTAGTTCTTTTACCTTCATAGTTATGAAGGCAAAAATCGATGGAGTTTGAAAAATCAAGTAAAACTAAAACATTCAGGTAAAAAATATATTTAAATAACTTAAAACATAATTTATGGATAAAAAACTTTAAATTAAAAATAGTTGCTCTGAAATGTATGAATTTTTAAAATAATCAACTTATTCACGTCTTTCTTATTACTACTCTGCTTAGATACTAGTGTCCTGATGATGTTAATAACGCTTTGTCTTTAGCAATGTTTATATAAACATGGATGTCAAACGCGTGGTAGTGTGGTATAACATATATTTTATTAATTTAATATACTTTTTATGCATTATTTTTAAAAAAAAATATTAATTCTGCGCTGTTTATATAAATATAAAAGTTCTAATTTGCTTCTCCCGTCCGTGTAATTTTCGTTAAAAGTGTACAAAGTTTTGCATCACGTATTTTATATATAGATTAAGAAGTCATATTATTGGACAAAATTAGAAATTGGGACGTTAATTGTCATTTCTGAGTGCGGTTATTACTCAGTATTTTTTTTTAGTAAAAACTTGATATTTTAAACTAGCAAGAGAGGAGGCACGTGTCTAGCCTAAATGACCTTAAGCACTCCTGCAACGGAGTCCTAACCCAGATTAGACGCAAGCCCTAAAGTCTACAGTTTGTAATTCGTGATAATAAGTTACCTACAATTTAAAATGTATTTGAAATTAAAATAGTATATTTTTCTCTTATTAACATATATAAGGCAAAGCGCGGCGTTGGGGTTCCACCACTCAGCACACTGTACCTCAATGCGGTGGAAAGTGAGAAACGGTAATCTTAATACAACGGGTGTTTAACACTAACTAGGTTCTCCGGGTTCCCTCTGTCTTCCCTGTTATGTGCGGGATACGGCTTATAGCTATTGTATGTAAAGGCAATCAAATAACAGCTCTAAAATAGGTCGCAAGCGGAAAACGAAGTGTGTCTTAACACTAAAGTTCAAAGAATTTTTTGATTTATTTCTGTTTTATTTATTCTACAATCAGCGCAATGTTTTCAATTCGGCGGAATGGGGAACAGAAGAGTCTTAACACTGGAGTTCTCTCTGCCTACCCTGCTATATGCAGGATACAGCGCGTGAAGCTATGTACATGTATATATGTATTTTTATTTACTTAAGATCTTTCCAAAGGCTAAGTAGTTAAAAAGTACCGAAAAAAATGACATGTGTAATAATGATTTCAGGTGATTTGGACATAAGAGGATGGATTATAAGAAGAATAGAAAAAACATACATTATTGCAATAGTGAACGGTAAGAGAAAAAAACCTCAATGAGTTGACTTCGAGAACAGTGTCATTGATACTTGAGGAAGGGTCACGCAATGAAAATGAAGGAGCTACGGAGGATATATATGAGAGAGGTTAATGAAAGCTGTGGACGAGGGGCGAAAGAAGTAATGCGAGGACCGTAGCGCAGTTTGGCGCTTCACGTTCTCTCTGACTACCCCGCTAGGGATAATGTGTCGTTAATAATACCAACACCATGTCCATAGTGATTAAAATACAAGCCACCAACTTCAACAAACACTAAAGGCATAGAATTTGTTACGAATAACTCAATAAAACCACTATCCAGTGGACAAACGACAAGTAAAATCTTAACTTAACTTAAATGGGACTACACATTAGAAACACTGGCTATCATAAAAAGATATCAAAATTGGTTTACTCAGTAAAAAAATACGCTATAATACACCAAAAAAATACAGGCTTCGATTTGAGTAACCTTCTCTTTTTATTGAAATGGGAAAAAGAAAAAATCTACAAAAAACAACACAAATTTCCTAGAAAAGAAAAGCGGAAGAAACGTGTTGTATATTTATGAACTACTTGTTGCACAGTCTTTGCTCTTATAAGAGTGCTTAAAGCTCGATACGAAAATTGGAAAACCGCCAACACTTTATAGCCATTTAACCCTACAAAGTAGGTCGTGTTATATTTGACTATACTAATCGTTATATTATGGACTTGAAACGAAATCAATATATTAATACGTGAAGGAAAAACTTTGTATCACTTTTTACGAAATTTATGTGGACGTAGGAGCGTGAAACTTGGTACACTTATAGTTTATATAGCGAAGGAGTGCACAATGATAATATCTTTTTAAAATAATGCATAAAAAATATATTAAATTAATAAAATAAATGTTACACACACTACAATGGTTTGACATGCATGTTTATATAAAGTGACATATACATTGGCAGACAACGCGTTGTTAACGCGTCACCGGGAACTCTAGTCTTTATAAATAAGCTTTTAGTAGCGCAGTGTGAACGTCTAACTGTAAACGCGATTGAATGTGGGTTTAATCCCCAAACTCGGAGGGAACATATTTAAATTATTTTCATTTCTCCCCTTTGGTTAAGATATAGCGCGGCGCTGAATTCCGCAACTTAATTCGCAATTCCCGAATTCGGGCGGAAAGTGGGGAACGGAGTGTCATTGTTGACATTCGGTTCTCTCCAATTACCCTGCTATGCAGGATAAAGCGTGAATCACTTTTTTCTTTACAAATTGTAGTTTAAGTGTTATTCTGACATGTATGGTACATTATTGCAAAGTTTCTAGAGATCTGTTCAGTAGTTGTTGCGTTAAGGAGCAATAAGCACAATCCATTTTCATATTTTGTATTTATATTATTAATAAGATTGATGTTACTTTTTTCATGAATTATTACAGTTTGACTTAGTGGTTAGTCACTCATTTTTCACTAAACTGGTAAATATTTGAATTGCGGATGAAATAATAAAATAAAATATTTTTAATAATTAATATACCATCGGCCATCATCCACTTGCTCAGCGAGTCGTCCTTAAAAAACAAATTATTATTAATAAAGCATAATTTATAGAATCTTTAATTAACATTTTTGTTATTTTTTTAAATATTATTTTTTACATACGTTGAATTCCGCCACTCAACACGCAATGCCTCAATTTGGCGGAAAGTGGGGAACGGAAATGTTGAAAGAGAATAGAGTATCTTAACACTAGGTTCTCTGATTACCTCTGCCTACCCCGCTACATGCGGGATACAGCGTGAAGTTAAAAAAGAAAAAAATATATATATATATATACTGGAACTAAGCGCTAGTTTTACTAATATAATTAAATTAATTAAGAAAAAATGACCTCTCCAAGTCATTGCGTTGATAAAAAAATGCATAAAAATAAGATTATTTTAAGTAATTTATCGCTTATAATAAACAAGTACATAAGTTTCGCAACCGTATTCATAAACAAATTATAAATTATAATTAAACATTACTTGGGAATTGCATATTCATGAAAATATAACAATAAGACTGGACTTATGAACAAAATGAATTAACCTATTAAATGAAATTATTTTAACCGGATTAATCGCGTATATTTTAGTATTCGAAAATTATTATACCAAACTACCTTTTATATAATAATTGTATCAAGTGACACGAATACCTCAGTCTACCTGTGATCACGGACTACTGTAAAGTGTTCGAAACGTCGGATTTCCAAAAATGTATTTTCATAATAATTTCGTTCGTTATATGTGTAATAATCGTGAAAATCAAAGAGCTCATTGTAGCTTTACAATTTTTACCACAAAGCAAAGTAATCAAATATAACGTCAAGACATATAATGTCAAGACACTACGTTCTCTGCTTTATGCACGAAATTGAGACATTGCGCGTTGAATAACGGAACCCAACTCTGCGTCTTATCGCAGCAGGGAAATAAACTAATTGAAACATAATCGTTGTCTCGAGTGGTAATTTTTATTGCTCCTCTCCACTCCCCATGTAACTTCAAACAAAATTTAAGTATTTTATGTCCAGTATTTTCAGCTGTACATTGTTTGTAGGTCATCTATTAAGGCCAGCCATAGCGCAGAGCACAAGCGTGAGACTGTAAAAGCGACTGGTTGTGAGCCCATTCCAGGAAGTTAAAATATTAAATTGACTTATAGTAATTAACAGTTATTTTCATTTCGTTGCTCAGGTAAAAAGGTAAAGAGCGGCGATGAGTTCCACTACTACACACATTGTCCCAAATCAGGAACGGAAATCTTAAAAAGAACGGAGTGTCTTCCACCGAATAGTGTTTCAACGTTGAAAAGGAAAGACCAGTGACGTATCATTTAAATTACATATCTTAATCTAGTCTGTGGCAAATTAAGAAAATCAAGATAAACATCTTAATTACACCTAAACGACATATTAAGTTAGCAGTTGTCACATTAACGCTAACTATGAACCGTATGATTTCAAAATATGTAGGTATATGCACATGTTGATCGATGTTAGTATGTCATACGCGTTTGCTTTCCTATGAGAACTGTCTACGTGTTTAATTTGTGACTATTTCCATTATATATTCGTGTTTGTATAAAGTACAAATATTATATTGTCGTTGAATTTTAAATTGTAAACTTTAAAAAAGGTTAAGGCCATCGTGGCGCAGTGGTTCGATCCATTATATGTAAACAATCGATTATATGTAAATTATTATAATTGCCTCGCTCTCGTATGACAAAGCGTGGCGTTAAGTTCCACCATTTCCAACATGAAATGTCTTGATTTAAGACAGAAAGTAGAAAAGGGAGTACATTCACACGAACATTCTGTTTGACAACCTTTTTAAGCGAAAAAAAGTGTACAGTTATTTTTTCATATATTAATCTAGTTAGATACTAGTTTTTTATTGTAAAAAAAATAACATAAATATAAAAATAAATAATGTAATAATTTAGATAATTATCATTTACTTATTAAAGAACAAAAACTCCTTTATGCATTATTTCGATTTAGGTCATAACTATGCAAAAATCAATAGCTCAAATTTGATAAGTAGAGTAGGATTGACGGTACCAAGATGTAATATTAGACATCACCGTAAAAAGAAAAAATTTTTAAACAGCGATTTGCTAGGACTAACCTAGGCAAGAACGCCCCAATAAATAGAATAATTATTAGTTATAACACTATATGTAATAAAGGAGCATAGATATTTTCCGACAGTCTGCTTTGTCTTTCAAAAATGAAGTAAAGAAAACTTTTACTGTTTAATTTTAATTATACTTTAATTTTCAATTATATATATTTTTTGTGTGTGCTTAATGTTAAGGTAATTTTTTTTGTCATTATCACTGTATTTTTTTTTATTTTTTCAGTTTTGTTGTTTATTTTTTCTTTTTGTTTTTATATTTTTGGTTTTGTTGTTTAATTATTGTATGTGAGTTTTGAATTAGAACTGTACTGTTTTGTTTCTTTTTTTAATAGTTTTATATAACTGTATTAAGCATGTCATGTTAGTCTGTAGGTGAGGTATACAATAATTGTAATAATATTGTATACAGCGTTGGCTTCCTAAATAAATAAAATAAAAAAATAAAATAAAATAAAACAAAATATTCAAAAGTAAAAAATATATGACAAGCTTATAAATAAATATTTAATATATTGAAGCTAAAAATACCGACGATATATATCGAGTATTTTTAAAAATATATCAATGTCAATAAGGGTGAGACCAGAGGGTGTCTTACCAAGTATCTGTCTGGTACTTGGACCTAGGCATACGAGTCCGCGACCCCAGATCCTCGAGCCACCACTATCATACGTATGTCCAATCCGTGAAAGTGGTGTCCTTTATCTGCCCTCCTTTCCTAATATCTTCCCCCACCTCTCTGCTTCTTTCCTTGGTTTCCTTTGGTTTTGCCCACTATGGGTTTTGGAGGTCAGACGGCAGTCGCTCCAATAAAATCACTTTTTGCCACAACAATGTAATGTAGAAAGGAATTTCTGGGTATAGCTAGGGCGTCGCCGATTAACGACGCGTAGGCACATCGCCCTACACCTGCGACAAGTGGGCAAGGGCTACCGTGTCAAGTGCGGGCACGGCTAAAGAAGATCGTACCCAAAAAGAAACTACGCTTTCCAACATGGAATATTGGCTCTCTAACCGGACGATGCAGAGAACTCGCAGATGTACTCTTGAGACGTCGGGTCCAGTGTGTTTTCCTACAGGATACTCGCTGGAAAGGCAATAAGTCCCGTAACATCGGACAGGGTTACCAGCTTATATAGACTGGGTCACCTTCGGGTAAGACCGGTGTGGCGGTAGTGCTATCTGAAGAGCTTCGAAATGGCCTCCTCGAAGTCCACCGTCACTGCGATCGCTTGATGCGGGTGAAGGTACTGATTGAGGGTATAATCACCAACTTGATCAGCGCCTATGCCCCTCAGGCGGGATGCAGCGTGGCTGAAAAGGAGTCATTCTGGGGGCAGTTTGAAGAGGTGCTACGCGCCATATCATCCACCGAGGTAATCATAGTTGGGGGGACTTGAACGGCCACGTGGGGGAGGTTGGGGACACGTATGAACGTGTTCACGGTGGTTTCCGTTACGGTCGTCGCAATATAGAGGGAGAAAATATAAATTTTATTAATAGAACCTGTATTGCGTCGGACTTGGCCATCGTGAACACATTCTTCCAAAAGAAATCCCACCACCTCATCACGTATAAGAACGGGTCCCACTCAACTCAAATAGATTACCTGCTGACTAAACGGTGTTATATAGGCAAGGTAACTAACTGTAAAGTTATTCCTGGTGAAAGCCTGATGGCCCAACATCGTCTCCTTGTCACGGACTATGTCTATACTCCTAAAAAGAAAGTAGCCGAGAAACGTGACCCTCGGAGCAGGTGGTGGTTGCTGGATGGACCGATGCAGACCGACTTTCTGGCAGAGGTTAAAAGTCAAAATCTATCGACTAATACCGAGATTGCACAGGAAGCTTGGGATCGAGCCCTGTCAGCAATTATTACTGCAGGTAAACGAGTTCTTGGTATTTCTAAGGGAGGACGAGTCATCGACAAGGAGACATGGTGGTGGAATGACAAGGTGCAGGGAGCGATTCAGAAAAAGAGGGCTGCTTTTAAGGAGTGGCAGCACTCTAACTCTCCTGAAGACAGAGTGGATTACATTGCAGCGAAACGTGCCAGTAAAACAGCTGTAGCCAGAGCCCGTAGTGAGGCTTTGTCACCGCTTTATGATATACTTGAAACGGCGGAGGGGCTCATATGTAAACTGGCACGTGCACGGGATAAAGCGACACAAGATATTTGCAAATGTCTTTGTGTCAAGGACTCCCGAGGTACGCTGCTTTGTGATCATGTCTCTGTGAAGGAGAGATGGAGGTGCTACTTCAAGGAGCTGCTGAATACTCAGCACCCGTGCAGTCTATCTTCCGAACCGCTCCCTAACCTCGGACTTATTGCCCCAATAACCCTTGACGAAACTCGGAATTGCCTTCGACACATGAAGAACCGGAAAGCGGTGGGGCCTGACGACATTCCGATCGAGGCGTGGAAATCGTTGGGCTCTCTTGGTGTGCTCATGCTCACTGATCTCTTTAACCGCATCTTGAACACTGGTACAATGCCACATCAGTGGCGCAACAGCTTTATTACCCCTATTTACAAGAGAAGGGCAGTGTTCAAGATTGTGGTAGTTATAGGGGTATCAAGATCATGAGTCACCCCATGAAGCTCATCGAGCGCGTAATCGACCTCAGGCTTCGCCGAGAGTGTACTGTGTCTGAATGTCAGTATGGATTTCAGCCAGGATCCGGTACCATGGACGCCGTATTTGCCCTCAGAACTTTAATGGGGGCATACAGAGAGAAAAGGAGAGCTCTGCATTTGGCATTTTTAGATCTGCAGAAGGCCTTTGACTGTGTGCCTCGTCAATGTATCTAGTGGGCATTGCGATCAAAGGGGATCCCTGAGGCCTATATTGACATTACTAGGGATATGTACCTTTTTGATTCCTCGTCAATTGTTAGGACTGCTGTTGGCGACACCAAACCACCAACCACTTGGTTCACCAAGGCTCGGCGCTTAGTCAGTCTTGTTTTCAATGTAGTCTTAGATTAATAATAATTTATTTTTAATAATTTATTTTTTTTAACAAAATATACATGTTACAAATTAAACTCTAGGTTCTGTTTCTACATCAAATAACAATTTGCTTATTTCTTTTTCTAGAGGTAAGCGTCGGCAGCTGTACTAGTATAAACTGTGTCACAGCTGCCAGCATCTTTGCCCCTTCAATTACAAATTAGTGACATATTAATAAGTTTAATGACAAACCAATGATCTCATTATTCAGAGAAAAACAAAGAAAAAATTAATAATAAAAGTAAAATTACCACATGTGAAGAGTGTATGTACGTGTATATGTATATGAGAAGACGTGTGGGTGTTATGTGCCATTAGAGAATTAAAGCCTCTGTTGCAATGTATGATAAATTCTGAATCTATTTTTTGATGACACTTTTGCACTTTTTTAATGGCAGTGGATAACTCGTATTGTTTATCTTGTTAACAGTATTGTATAAGCGGCAGCTCATTGTGTAAAACTGGGTGCGAGCTAATCTTGTCTTACAATGTACAGTAGTGCAGACTCTGGATACATTTCTTTTACAAATAGGCTTGTAGCTAATATTTCTATGTTTCCGAAGTATAACTGACATAATGTAAAGGTACGACAGTACCGATAACACAGAGCTCTCACTGAAAAGTAAATCAGTGCTGTATCGTCTCGGCTTACGAAGCATAACTTTTAACATAGCTCGTTGAGCTCGTTCTAAAGGAAGTAGTGAATATTTGCTGGTTCCTCCCCATACGACAATACAATAAGTTAAAAGACTTTGAATAAGGGCATAATAAACAGAAAGTAAAGTATCGAAGTCCGCTGAATTACTGAGTTTTCTAAATACAGGAATTAGCTTACGTATACGGCTGGTTAAGTTATCAATATGAAGAGACCATTTTAGGTAGCAATCTATAGTAACACCCAGATATTTAATGCTAGAAGTGGGAGGTAAGTCAGGGCAATTACAGGAATCTTTAGGAGAACAAGTATGCGCTTTAATGGATAAGTCAGAAGGTGGTTGGGAGCAGGAACGGTGAGGAAACGCAATATATTTCGTTTTGTCAATATTTAGAGTTATAAGATTACTATCGTACCAGCTTATAACCCATTTGATCGCATTCTCTGCATGGTATTTAGCCTCCTTCCAATCTTGACCTTGGACTATTAATACAGTGTCGTCTGCATAGGCGATAATGTTACAGTTGGGTAAAGGAGTGATGCACAGGCTATTAACGTACAGAAGGAATAATGTTGGACCCAGGACGCTTCCTTGAGGAACCCCATATGAGGTAGTAGCACTGTCACTCACAAACTGATCTATCTTAACACACTGAGACCGATTGGACATGTATGAGCGAAAAATATCTAGTGCAATACCACGTATTCCGATATTGTCCATTTTGTTAAGCAACAAAGGTATAGAGACGGTGTCGAATACCTTAGATAAGTCAAGGAAAAGTCCAATAACTTTTGATTTGTTGTCCATGTGTTTAGCTATTATTTCTGTAAGCATCAGGGTGGCATCTTCAGTAGATCTATTTTTTACAAAACCAAATTGGTTGTTTGCTAAAATGTTATTATGTTGTAGATAATGTGTGAGACTTTTGTTGAATAATTTTTCCAGAATTTTTGAAATAACTGGGAGAACCGATATAGGTCTGTAATTACCGACACTGTCTCTGTCACCTGATTTGTAAACGGGATGAACCAGGGCCCTCTTGAAAATATCCGGGAAAACACCTGTTGCGAGACATTCATTGAATATATGAGTAAGAACAGGGGCAATACTAGCGCTGGCTTTTTTAACAACCATTGTAGGTATACCGTCGATTCCTGGGGCGGAGTCATCTTTTAAATTTGCTATAATGGCCTGTACCTCATCATTATCCGTATCATATAGTACCATGGAATCCCTAAAAATATTAGGTTGAGAGAAAATAGTGTTATTTGTACTTTGGTGCCCGGTATGGTTATTAAGTATGGCATTGGCATAAGTTGCACCAATTTCAGCAAAATAGCTGTTTACGATGTTAACAGAAATATATGGATCCCGATGTAGCTCGAGCAAAAAAGAGGGAGTAGGCGAGGGTTGCTTGATGCAAGCAATTTACTGTCTCAGTATATGAGTACGAGATACTGTCTCGGTTTACATTCAGGACCAACCTCCATGGTTGATGATGTATGCCGATGACATAGCGCTCATTGACGAGGACCGGACGAAGTTAGAGCAGAGAGTGAACCTCTGGAAGGGCACGCTGGAGAACGGCGGTCTTGTCTAGCTAAATGTGTCGAAGACTGAGTACATGGCATGCGGGAGCCCGGACTCTGGCACCATCCATATAGGTCCTGAACCAGCCGCTAAGTCGGAAAAGTTCAGGTACCTTGGATCCGTCTTGCACGAGTCCGGGTGCATCGATCACGATGTCCAAGCCCGGATAAGCGCTGCTTGGGCCAAATGGCGTGAGGTCACTGGTGTAGTCTGCGATCGCAGAATACCACCCAAGCTCAAGGGACAGATATATAAGAGCATTATCCGACCTGTTCTTTTATACGGTAGCGAATGTTGGCCGGCACTATCTCGGCACACTCAGGAGCTTCACGTCACGGAAATGAAGATGCTCAGGTGGATGTGTGGCGTTACGCGGGCAGACCGCATACGTAACACGTTCATTCGGGGTAGTCTTGGCGTCCGTGACGTAGCGGATAAGCTCCAAGAGCGTCGTTTGAGATAGTACGGCCACGTTGCGCGCCGTCCTGAAAGATTGAAGACTGTCGGAAAAATATGCCTCGATATATCTGTCCCTGGAGTTAGACCTCCTGGACACCCAAGAAAGCGATGGCTGGATGTCGTGAATCAGGACATGAGAGCCAATGGACTAACCACTCGAGATGTTCAGGATCGTGCAAAATGGAGTAGATTGAGCAGGAAGGCAGACCCTGGCTAGCCGGGATAAATGCCAAGATGAAGAGAAGAGAAAGAGATGTCAATAACTTTATTCTTATTATAAGAATTATTTTTAATATTTAGTTAAATTAACTATAAAAGCGTGGCTCTTCGATAGTATTGGTTTTTTAAATAGTCTTAAATAGTGTATTGTTATTGGGCCGCGATAATTGTTTAAAGTTTTGCGTTACTCTGACTACATAATTTTGATAACAATCGAGTTTAAAGATTCCATAATAAACATACAGGTCAAGCGAACAAGCGTAATAAAAAAACCTCTTGCACAAAACAGACGAAATTAGGTTAAATCAATCATTAAAGGTCTTAAGCCTAGAAAATCTCCAGGATCTCATCGAGTCACGAATAAGATCGTCAAAATCCCACCAATTCACATTCTGACTCTTCTAGTCACCATTTTCAACACTCTCCTTCATGAGTGCTCATTCCCGAACCGAACCCCGAACAGACCCAGCCAGTTTTCGCCCTATTAGTCTTTTAAGCACTGTGGGCAAAATTTTCGAGCGTATTATCCTTACGCATTTCAAGGCCTATGTAGAGGCTAATGATATCATCCCGCCGGAGCTGTTCGGCTTTCGAGCCCGTCATTCTAGTGTGCATCAAGTCCACCGCCTCACGGAACACTTGTTGCAAACTGCCAAAAATATGCCATCAGCGGCAATCTTTTTAGACATAGCGAAGGCGTTTGATAGAGTCTGGCACAACGGCTTAATCGTTAAGCTGCAACAAGCAAAGGCGCCAGATAGACTCGTGTATATCTTACGAGACTATCTATCAAGCCGCTCTTTCCGCTTCAGGGTCGAAGGCACCCTCTCCTCGAAGCGCCCCGTAAGGGCAGGTGTCCCTCAAGGATCTATTCTATCCCCACTTCTGTACATTCTGTACACGTACGTCATCCTCAAGACGCCGAGAACGCGCCTAGCCCTATTTGCGGATGACACCGCAATTTATGCTTCTGGCTTTACATCTGTCAACATAGCCAATAACATCCAAACAGCATTAGATCACTTGGGCAAGTGGTTCATTAAATGGCACATAGAAGTGAATCCTGAAAAGAGCATCTCTGTGTACGTTCCTCGTCGTAAACATGACACAATAACAACAGTCAAACAGTTAGACATTCCCATACCCGAGGCTACTTCAGCCAAATACCTAGAAGTCATCCTAGACAGCCAGCTCTCCTTCAGAAAACATATAACTTATGTCCGACAAAAAGCGTCGTTTGTCCTAAGTCGACTCTACCCATTGGTCTGCGCCAAAAGTAAGATGTCCCTTAAAAATAAGATCCGCCTGTACGCCACGTGTGTCCGGCCTATATTTACATATGCCAGTGTTGTGTTCGCACAGACTGACCTCTATAAGCTCCAAGTCCTTCAAAATAAGTTTCTACGCATGGCCACGGGTGCACCGTACCTACTACATGCGTAACATCGATATCCATAGAGACACAAAGCTCGACTCGATAAAAGAGCATTGTCGAAAACTGTCCAGTAGCTACTTTAAAGGTGCTGCTTCTCATCCGAACCAACTGGTGGTAAAAGCCTGCGACTACGATATTAGCAAACGTCCCTGGGGGCCCCGTAGGCCTCGACACGTTTTAACAGAAAAAATGCTATACACTTGAAACTTGGTACAGATGTTCGGGAAGAGTGTACCAACATAACAAAATAAAAAAATCGATAATCGAAAGTACGTTGCCCGTCAAATTTGAAAAGTCACCTTACTTTTTGAACACACGTCGTATAACATTTAGTTATAGATTTTTTTTTTT
>JAKGSA010002357.1:0-16358 GCA_033558755.1 Philaethria dido
TTGGTAGACAAGACGCTATTGGAAATGGGTTACGTTACAAATACTAGAAATTATTTAAGGAGACATCTCTCTTTTTTTAAAGTTTGTTTTTGTTAAAGTCTGGTAACAAGGCAAAGAGTGGCGTTAAGTTCCGCCACTCAGCACGCAATGCCTCAATCCGGCGGCAAATGTTTTAAAACACATAAAAAAATTAAAGTGGGGAACGGAATGTCTTAACACTAGGTTCTCAGGTCTCTACCTACCCTGCTATATGCAGGATACAGTGTGAAGGTAAAGAAAACAATTGGTTTGCTAACTCTCTCTTTTTTTGAAGTGAGTTAAAAACTGCCTTATAAAGTAGTACCTGTTTTTGCTACTATACCTTAGTCGACAAATCACGTATAGCTTTTACTACCTTTAGAACATTAACCTTTATATTAGTTTTGCAATTCTCAATATCTATAACGGTAAAGTAAGCAGACGATTTTATGACTTGAAGTTTTCCGATGCTCGAGCTATTTGCATTCATGGAATATATATGTAGGTATATATGTTGATATAGCAAGAATTATTAGTTCTTTTTAGAATGCAAAATATTTGTTTTCTTTGTCTATAGGCTATTTTAGAAATTGCGGAGCATAACGCCGCGTTTAGTCTTACCATAGCCAGAAATGGTAATAATTTGAATGTCCTCCGAATGCGGTTCAAACCCACAATCAATGTAGGATGACTTCTATTTACATCTTAAAATTGAGATTGTTTTCTTTTGCTTCGCGTGTATCACACACATAGCAGAGTAGACAGAGGGAAATAGAGAACTTAATATTAAAATACTCCGTTCCGTTAAGACACTTCCAGTCACACTCTTGTGCCTCTGTGCTACGATTGTCTTCTTATTATGCATTGTAAATATGGAAATAATAGGTCAAAGAATCCACAAAAAGGATGTTGCAAGCAATAATTATTGCAATAAAGCAGCATCACGCTTTATCCCGCATAGCAGGATAGTTAGAGACAACCTAGTGTCAAGACACTCCGTTCACCACTTTCGAAACATTGCATATTAAGCGGTGGAACTCAACGCCGCGGTTCACTAGTACAATATTAAGCCATAAAAAATTCTTCTAAATAGCTTGTAAATGTAAAACGTGTTATTTTAGTAAGTTTTAGTATATATATGAGAATGAAACTTGCAACATTTATAGGTTATATAGCGAAGGAGTGCAAAATGCTAACATTTTTTTTTAATAAATGTTACAAGCACTACCAAGGTTTGACATCCATGTTTATATAACGTGACATATACATACATTGCTAAAGACAACGTGTTGTTAACGCGTTAACGGGGACACTAGCACTACCTAATACGTAAAAAATAAATAAAACATGAGAAAAACGAACTAAAAATCTATTTTTGATAGCTATCCCTTATGTATGAATGCCTTCCCTGTGTCTGCACTCTAAGAAATGATTTTTGTAGGTACCACTCATCGGGTACAGATAAATATTTTTTATTTTTCTTTAATGTTAAGTGACATTGGCGTAGCTTTCGTCAAGAATGTAACTTTTAAATTGATAGTTGCGGTTCGTTCTTATATCGAATTATTTATTATTTTACATTGGTTTCTAAGATAGGGTGCAAAGTGCAGAAAATATAAATTTTTCCTGTCCATCTAACTTCAAAATATTATATATAAAAATAATAATATAAAGATCGCAGAGGCAATGTAAGTGTAAAGTATTTTCATTTTCTTTAGTTTGCAACAAGGGGCAAAGCGTGGCGTTGAGTTCTGGTTTCACCTCAGCACGCAATGCCTCCTCGAATCTGGCTGAAAGTGGAAAGGAATTCATTGAAAGATAACGGAGTGTCTTAACACTAGGTTCTCAGGTTCCTCTGTGGCCTACCCTGCTATAAGGTGGATACAGCGTGAAGTTAAAAAATAAAAATAAAAGAGGAAAAACGCAGCTTCACAATTCTTATTCACATAGCAGGGTAGACAGTTAGAATTTGGAACATGGAGTGTCTCGTTCATGCTTTAGTTCAATTCGATAAGTAGTAGAACTCAACGCTGCGCGATGTCTTACCAGAGCTGAGCTTGAAAAAAACATATAATGATATACCTGAGGTTGGAACAAGTGCGGTGTTGTGTTTCGCTACTCAACAGTTTTTAACTGTATAATGATATCTTAAAATCGGACAGGACGCGGCGAATAAAGTGTCTTAACACTTCGGAGATTCTCTTTGACTCCCAAAATGACTCCTACTATGCGGGTTTTGCCTGTCGAATTTTCTTATATAACGTGAAGCTGCTGTGCCTTATGTATTAAATTAAATATAAATTTTTTCAATGCCTTTGCCTTTAGCATCTAAAACCGCAACAATCGTGTGCAGTGAACAGTATAAGATAGACATATAATTATTATTTCTTGAGATAGTGATATGTTCTTTGTCCTATCGCTTTGCGGTCGTTCTCAAAGATTAACCTAATAACCTATAGATAATAATATCTTGATTTTTAAATTAAAATATTAATAGATTTGAAACCCAGTTGATTCATTTTAAATTGATTTATTAATTTTAAAAGATTTAAGCAAGCACGTCTATGATATTTACGTCTTTACATTCTTTTCAAATTCTCTTTTAACGCCTGTCATTGGCGCAGAGGCGTTCAATTCCCACTCCAGGAAGGTAAAAGTTCAGTATTTTCATTTTCTTGGGTTTGGTGACATAAAGATAAAGCTTGACCGTTGAGGTTCCACCACTCAGCAGGCAATGCCTCAATTCGGCGGAAAGTGGGAGACAAGAATTGTAATCTAAACCCTAGGTTCTCAGATTTCCTTTGCCCTACTATGCGAGATACAGCGTGAGGCTAAAAAAATATTTAACATTCTTTTCTAAATTCTTCAAGAAACGTCTCTGGGTTTCATAACAGATAAAAAGCTTCAAGTTTTATTCTGCATACCAGGTTAGTCCCTTAGCCGTTTAAATGGCGGAACTCTCAAAAATATACTAGTATGCACATTATTACTTGTCATATCTTAACTTAATTTAAATGACCGCGCATATCAGAACTAGCTATCGTATAAAAAAAGAATCATCAAAACGATTTATCCAATAAGAATTTAACGCAAAAACAGTCAAATTGATAACCTCATGTTTTGAAGTCGATTAATAAAACCCGACTCTTTATCTCCATGTTCATCACATTTTCAGTCTTTTGGGACTAAAGTAAAAGCGTATTTCAAGTATTTAGCCCCTGTTTTCTTTTTCAGTTAAATTGCCAAAAGTTTCATATTTTACGTGACAGTATATAGCGTCACGTTGTTGTGATATCGCGATCGCCGTTATTGCAGCGGATGATATACGACTTTGGAGTATTCCAACGTTTATACTTTCATAATATTTTGGTAATTTTGGAGGTTAAATGGTTAAAAATAGCGGAACTCAACGCCGTGCTTTGCCGTACCATAACGGAGTAGTGAAAATAGTTAAAAATATAAATTGCACGAGTGGAAATCAGACCCATAACCACGTTTACAATTAGACGATGTTCCAAAAAGCAGCATGTTTGCTGCTTTGGGTATCGTCTAATGCTGACTGTCTTCTAGGTTCACTCTGATTACCCTGTTATGTGGGAAAGAGTAAATCTATAGTATTTTTTTATGGATAACGGAGGGCAAAAACGAGCAGAAGCATCACCTGATGGTTAGTGGCCACCTTCGCCCATAGACATTTACAACTACAAGGTGTTGTGAACAGCTTTGCGCTTTAAGGGATACAGACGGGAAGTAGATAACAATGCTTAGTAGTTCGCTATCGGAACTACTACATTCTAAAGGAAAGGATGAGTGGGAGTAGCGACAACCTGGCTTACATGTCATCGAACCCGGAATACATCATTAGTGGTCGCAGGCAGAGACAGAGGAACAACCTACTACCACTAAACACCGCAAAGTATAAAAAAACTAGGCCATCGTGACGGAGTAGGATAGAGTTTTTATATATACCGATGGTTTTGAGTTCTATTCCAATAAAGAGAATGATCATAAAACTATTTAATATTCCCCAGTTGATATGATAAGCGCGTTAGGTCTTGAAAATGGGTGGAAAGTGTCAGAATGGAAGGTCTTGACACTAAGTTTTGGACCATTCTATGTGAGGAGGGGCTTGAACCTAAATTGTTATTATATATTCAGAGCTGTCCAAGTCCTACTAAAGTCCTTCTGCGTGTGTTATTTAATTGTCGTAAAGACAATATTAATTATAAAAAATAACTCAAAAAACTATTTATCAAATCATAACTAAATTCGAATGGGACCACATCAAAGGTACTAGGTATCATATGAAAAAAAATCATCAATATTGCTTCACACAGGAAAAGATATACGGTTACAAAGAAAAAAAGTATTAAATTAAATACCTTCCTTTATAGAAGTCGGTTAAAACTAAATCAAAGAGAATAAATTTAAAAATCTCCAGGCTGCTACAGGGTACGGTCGTAGCACACATACTGCAGTAGCTACTGCTACTGTAACTCAGCCTGATTACAGTTTACAGTGCCTTTTAGGTGTTGTCTTACTCGTCGGAAGGGAAAGAAAACTGACTTTAAGTAAGAAACACCAAAGAACAAGAACGATTAACTCAAAAACTAACCAAACCCTAAACCTCCACCTAAACCTTAAGCCCAACAGAAGCCCAGCAGAAGCGACTCAGAAGCCCAACCCAAGCCCACAAAGCCCAACCAAGTCCAACCCAAACCCAGCCCAAACAAACCCGACAGACGTCCTTTTTTAAAGTCGGTTAAGAACTAAGTCGAAGAGAATAACTTTAAAAATCTCAGGCCTACTACAGATACGGCCGTAGCACCCACAGACTGCCAAGAATCGTTCAACGAGCTCAGAATATGAAACTATGAAAGCCTATATAAACATTTTTCCCTTTGGGTTTAGTCTTTTACTCGTCGTGGAAGGTGGGGGCAAAAATAATAAAATGTTTCAATTGTGTACAGTAACAGGAATTTTTATTCGTTAAGGAAAGATATATGTTGTTTTTGTATTGTGTATATTTAAGTATTTTTAAGCTTTAAATACGTACAAAGAAGCGTGAATATATTGATAAGTCGACCTTATAAGCCTAAGCCACGGTAGGCGTTAAGTTACGCCTACAAGTAAGACAGAGGTACTGGCGTGGGACTGTAAGCGTGGGTCAGACTATAACCAGCTTCAAGCTGCATTCCGCATATAGGGCTGGCCAGAAGGAACCTAGCGTTAAGATTGCTCCGAGCCACTTTCCGCCGAAATGGGGCGTGCATGGTGGTGGTAAATCAGCGCTTTACGCTTGCCTTAACACCCAGGAAACAAGAAATACTAAACTTTTACATTTCACTTGGGTGGAATCCGAACCACAACCTGTCGCGATTCCTGAGTTTGCACGCTTGTGCCTCTCAGACCAGGCGCGTTATAAATTATAAGATCCCATGTGATTTATATAAATTTTTACAGATAAAGAGCTCGCTCGTGCAAATCCGAACTTAAATCGCTTATTCGTTTCAAGCCTCGCCCAGAAACATACATGATTTCCCGAGCTCAGACTGAGAAAGACTGATATATACAATGAATAAATTCACATGTCACTTAACATTGAGCGACGAATAACATCATTATATTGTCACGAATGAAAAGTATCTAACTGAATGAAAGAGAATTTTACATTAGTGAGGGTGCAGTCTTTGTGGAAACTTCAAAAAAGTGAGGTGCATCAAGCTTTTTTGTATGGTTGTGTTCCCACTTCGCGGTGTGGCCTCAATTTTTTTACTGTAGAAAATATTTATATTACTTTATTTATATTATTTTTCTTAGAATTAGGAATGTATATTTAGTAGAGTAGGTTCGAGTCCCGTTACATGCAAAGTTTTTAGATGTTCTCTAATAATGTTTCTCATATCCAATGCTTTCAGATACATGCAGGATAAACTGAGAGAGCCTAGCGTTAAGACTTTCCGTTCTTCCTTCCTTCCAGGCCTATAACAGAGGATGAACAGATGGAGTCAGAAAAGAAAGATCGATAAAACCAATAAAATTAATTATATTTTCACAAAAGAGAAACAAACTTCAAATAAAATGCATTAAAAAGTAAAGTATTACGAATTACTCAAACTACTCATTAAATCTTATTCATCAAAAGCTATCATATTAAAAACAAGAATCATCACTTAGATTGACTCACTCACTAAAAAATTGTGCGACCCAACATAAACATAAAAAATAAAATTGAATTTCTATATATAATATTTATTTATATTTTTCAATACTTTAATATTTACACTACTTTTAGAGTTAACTTAAAAACAGTGTCTTAAAATCAGAAATGTACCTCAATATGTACGGATATTCCAAGTCACGATGATTTTTTTGTTAGATTTCTAAAGATAATATTAAAACGTTTTCAGGGGCAAATTAAACAACTGTTCTCAGTACCAGACTGTTTTCGCAAAGGTTGCTTTCGTACACGCCTTATTTTGAGGTACCAACTTTTATTTCTATGAATGAGATGAATACGTAAATTATGGGAACAAAACGCGTAATAACATGCTGATTGTTTATTGATTGAAAACATGTGATTTTTACCAACTTTAAAGTGAGGAAATTATCAATTCGGTTGTTGTTTTTAGAGTGCGTATAACTTTTTACTGGGGAATTTTTGATTTTTTTTATATTATAGCTATTGCTTCTGATGTCGTCTCATTTAAATGATAATAATAAAAATAATAGTCCGATAGTCTCAATCAATAGGCCAGTACTTAGTCCATCAAACTCCATTCCATGAGCCCTGTTTTAGTTTTCCATATGTGCCATAGCTCCTACGCATTTACCGGGGACCATCTCTGAGCAATTGCCTATGGTTACTCAGAGATGGATCCCAGTCAATGCGTCAGATTAAAAATATTGTTGTCTCAAAGGGGTCTCTACGTGTTGGACCTGTGTGTCCCCACGCAAGCCTTCAAGGACCAGTTTCTTTGAACCCGAGGCCTGTGAGATACATAATAAAAATAATAATTTATTTTTGACAAAATATACGCTGTTTACAAATTAAGCTCTAGGTTCTGTTTCTACATCCAGATAACAATTTGCTTTCTTTTTTCTAGAGGTAAGCGTCGGCAGCTGTACTAGTATAAACTGTATCACAGCTGCCAACATCTTTCTGCCTTCAAATACAAATTAGTGATATATTATTAAGTTTAATGACAAACCAATGATACATATAATAAAAAAAAAAAATACTAGATTATTCAGAAGAAAAACAAACAAAAAAAATAATAATTAAAAAAAAATTACCCATGTGAAGAGTGTATGTATGAGTGTATGTATATATGTATATGAGAATTATTATAATTATTTAGTTGATCTGATGAAAGTTTTTGAGTTATACGGAATTATTATATTTTAGTGCATTTATTTAAAATCGATTTTTTCTTTTTACCCGACTGTCAGAGGAGGGTTATGTTTCGCGCGTATCATGTATTTTGCTTAATATTCTTTGCATAACCTCGTATCATCAAATCCCTGGACGGATTTAGATAATTAAGGTGTCGTTAGATAGGTATTTATAATACAAGTGTTCTTGATATGTGACGTCACCGACGACACCGACGACAAGTTCCGCACTTATGCTCGCGTGCCTCAATTCGGGCAAATTAGCAGCAAAATCTTAAGAGAACACAGGTGTCTTAATGCTAGATCATCGGGTTCCCTCTGTCCTGGCTGCTGCTGGCATGTGCGAGATACACGTTGAGTTAAAAGAATATGTATGCTGTTTTTTTTTTTTTTTTTTTTTTTAACTTCACACTGCATCCCGCATATAGTGGGAGTAGGCAGACCAAGCTGAAAGAACCTAGTGTTAAGAAACTCCGTTTTCTTCAGCATTTCCGTTCCCACTTCCGCCAAATTGAGGCGTTGCGTATTCAGTGCGGAACTCAACACCACCTTGCCTTGTTACCAAACCCAGAAATGAAAATACTAAATTTTATTTCCTGGGTGGGAATCAGACCCACAACCTGACGCATTTACAGTCGCACGCTTGTGCCTCTGTGCCACGACAAGCGTGTTTATCTGCTAATATAAATAAAAGCAGCGGGCCGCATAAAGTTAATAAGCGGGCTACGGGTTTGATCACCCCTGTTGGCAAACGGTCAACAATATATATATATATATATATATATATATATATATATATATATATACTATATATATATATATATATATATATATATATATACTGCTATATATATAATAATATATATGCCAATATTATATATAATATATATATATACTCTGCTCTAACATATATATATATATATATATATATATATATATATATATATATACATGTTGAGAGCTACCTACCTTTAAAATGTTATTTTAAGAAAAATAAATATAGAATTTACAATATAAGTTTCAATAACAAATAAGTAAACTTGTGTTTTCTCAAATAAAAATAGCTAAAATAATGTTAACATCCCTTATTTTATTTATATTGCCTCAGGACTATTGGATTGTCTACCATTCTTTTTTGACCGATTTAAAAAAGGAGGTTCAGATTTAATTGTATTTTTATGTGTTACAACATTTTTTTTTTAGGCAAACCGATTTCGATGATTCTTTTTTTTTTATGTGATATGTTTCTAAAAATATATGGTCATATGATACAGTCCCATTTAAATTTGATTATGTTCTTATGGGTAGTTGTTAAGTTATTCGTTTAATACATACATAGCTTCACGCTGTATCCGCATATAGCAAGTGGGCAGACGGACTGGTGTTAAAGACACTCCGTTCCCACTTTCTGCCGAATTGAAGCATTGCGTGCTGAGTGCCGGAACATAACGGCGCGCTTTTGCCTTATTACCAAACCCAGGATATGAAAAATTTCTTAGAGTGGAAATCAGACCCACAACCCTGTCCGTTTACAGTCACACGCTTGTGCCTCTGCGCCACGACAGGCGTTCGTATTAATGATACTTTTAATGCATTTTTATTTGGCTAGTTTTTGTTAATCAAATCTTAATTATATTTATATTACCTCAAGCATACTGGGCGGTTATATTCTTATTTCAACTTCACGCTTTTTCAAAGCAGGGTAATCAGAGAAACCCAAAGAAACTCCGTTGCTCACTTTTGTCCTAAATCGAAACGATGCGAGTAGCGGAACCCTGGCTGTGTATCTTACCCAGAGCAAAGAAATTAAAAGTAATATAAATATAATTTTCCTGAATGGGAATCGAACCCACAATCACTTGCGTTTACAATCCAAACTCTGTCCTACTGTTAGCTGGATTTTTTAGATATGGTCAACGTATCGTAGTTCTTTTTATAAAATGTTGAACGTATCAAAATGAAATTCAACGCTTTTGTATAACATGTTTTAGCACTCTAATCATATATTTACTTTAGCCGTCGTCACAATGGCATTATTCATATGAATGTTATTTTATTATTTGTATGATATTAAGTTATTTATACATTCACAATAAAGTGCAAAAAAAAGACCGACTTCAAATAAGTAAGGTCTAAAGAGTTTTTATTTTTAACTTCACGCTGTATCCCGCATAGCAGGGTAGGCAGAGGGAACCTGCAGACCTAGTGTAAAGACACTCCGTTCTCTCACTACAATTCCGTTCCCCACTTTCCACCGCCGAATTGAGGGCATTGCGTACTGAGTGGCGGTACTCAACGCCGCGCTTTGTCTTGTTACCAAACCCGCATTTACAGTCGCATGCTTGCGCCTCTGCGCCACGACAGGCGTTAAAGTTAAATTATTACGAATAACATAAAAAACCTCGTATAATGTCAACAAAATTTAAAAGGGACTATATCACTATCATATAAAAAGCAATTATCTGGTGTTTCAATCATCGAAAAGTTGAGAACCGCCTCCTTTTGTCCATATACTTTTATACAAAAACATCTTGCCTGCAAGAATCCTAACAAAAACCAGTGTAACAACTATGAATGAATTTCGACGTTGTTCGATGGAGTTTGTTGCAGCTTAATTTTCAAAAACCCTTCGATTCCAAGAAGCGCGGATTCGAATAATGTTGGGTAAAAGGAGATTTCTCCCAAAATCTCCTTTTTCAAAACAGTTAGAAATAACTTATAACAATTGGTCACTCTTTGCTTTTATGTGATAATAAACAAAAATCTTATATTTCAGTAAAAAAAAATGAGGGCATGTGTGGCGCAGTAGGACATATCGAACGGTAACCCCGATTAGTTGTGGGTTTGATTCTCACTAAAGTAATGATTATCGCCCAAAATTTGCATCATTTCCAACTTTTAACATCAACAAAGAACCCAAACAAGACAAAGCGCGGCGTTGAGTTCCGCCACTCAGCATACAATGCCTCAATGCAGCGGAGAAGAGTGGAGAGGCTGGAAACGTTGAAAGAAAACGGAATGCAGCACTAGGTTCCTGAGTTTCTCTCACCGCCTGCCTGCTATGTGCGGGATAAAGCGTGAAGCTGGTTTGCATATTTCAGTACATTTTACTCAAACACCATGTACCTATAAAATGCAAAAACATCGTTAGATAAATCACCGCGCATAAAGCCGAGCGTCACCGGTTTAAATCCGTTCAAACATATTTTATTTGTATCTAAGCATGAGTACTGTTTCCTGCCAATATGAACTTTTTGGTACTTGTCGGGGTGCGGATATTTGATTTCTGGTTGGCTATCTCATTTCGTAGGGTGATACGTGTTTATATATAATGTATTATATAAATGAAGCGCCTGACGGCGCAGAGGCACAAGCGTGTGACTGTAATCGCGACAGGTTATTGGGTTCGATTTACTCCAGGAAATGGAATTTTACTTTTCCTGGGTTTGGTAACATAAGGCAAAGCGCGGCGTTGAGTTCACCACTCAGCACGCAATGCCTCAATTCGGCGGAAAGTGGGAAAGGAGTGTCTTGACACTAGGGTTCCTCTGCCTACCACACTGCTATATGCGGGATACAGCGTAAACTAATAATATAAATACACATTTTTCTGCGTTACGTTTTCTGTTTATTAAAAGAAGAATATAGTGACAGGACACTCTGTATTCCATTTTCACCTGAATTCGAGATATTGCATGTTGAATGGCGGATCTCAACGCCGCGCTTTTTGTCTCACAATACCGGAGAATTAATTTAATTATAAACGAGAAAAACTCCCTAGCAATCCCATGGACTAATCAACGCATTGCAGAGAGAAGAGTTTAGAGAGTGCCTAGGACTCACGACCCAAATGTATATTAACCCCTTTTTAAAATGCATTAACGTCCACCTCCACTGTCCACGCTCCTCTCTCTACCTAACTGTATTTCAAAATCTAATACATTTTTTTCTTTAAACACAGAAAGAATAGAAATTTCCTCAATTTATTTACAATTTACCATCAAACAAAATATCATTTCACTTGATTACCAAACCCCTAAGCTTTCTCACTTAAATATTCATACATATGTAATACTATAACACAAAAAAACGTTCCTAATACCAAATCTTCTGACACGATAAAGTAAGCAAATATTTTATCGAACTAAACCACCTAAGCATTGAACACGGGCCATGATGGCTAAGAGCGGTGATTCATCATTTTTATGATCTACCCACAAGGCCCTGGGTTGTGCGCCGTGAGTAAGAGCCTATATAAACCATTCTACAAATTCACTAAACTTCTTGTAATGTAAATATTCTCGTTTATATTTTTTTATTTTTGTCTAAAAGAGTTCAGAGATTCTATGTAAAAAAATATTGTATATTTTTTAACAAAGAAGATTCGATGGAGTTGGGGAATGGAAGTCTTAAGAGAACGAGAATGTCATCACTAGCTTCATGTCTGCTCGCCCATCTCCCCTGCTATGTGTGGGATGCTGCTTTCATGAAAATCGCAGTATCACGTTACTATATCCCGCACAGTGGAACAAAGAGAGACCTAGTGTCACAGTACTTTCGTACGGCTGCTTCCTGAATTCGAGATATATACAAGGGCGGAACACAACGCTGCTTTTTCCGGCACAACGCGAAGAAATGTTTTCTTAATCAAGCAAAACAATTTAATTTATCTTATTAAATGCAAAAGGGTGAATTTATTTTTGTGAAATTAAGGAGTTTATTATATGAAAAAGAAATATCGCGTTCCTTTATAGTTCTGTTTCTTTCTATCTTATAATCTTTACAGGTAACAAAAGCAACAGCGCTCAGTTCGCCGTCAACACGTAATGTCTCTCGAATTTGCACGTGAGGCAGCAAGTAGAATATTCTGATTATTAGGGTTCTTTCCTCGTTATCCTGGGATGTGGAGAAAAGCGTAAAAGCTATATTTTTAAATTGTATGAACAAAAAAGCTTTGCTAAAGAAAAATAATCTCATCATGAAATGAGATAAAATACTTCTTCTATGCAGGCCATGTGTAATTGATTGTGGCCAACGTATCGCACATTCTTCTCGCAAAGCAAAAGCAAACATTTTATAAACGTTAGTCTCATATAAACTATGAGCTTCCTGTAAATATCGGGTGAAGGAACGTAAATTTTTTGTACATAAATTCTTTTTGTGTCTGGACAGGTTTTGCAACCCTACATCACCTTGTTTATATATTATGTTTAGATTTTTAGACAATCCCTTACTGCTAAAATGTGTCTGTATATCATTATAAGTAATTATTTAGGGGTTATAGATTCAAATTCTCCCAAAATTAAATACAAATATAATGCTTGAGAGGTTAATAGATAAACTGTATATGGGGCTAAAAAGCCTCAAGCTGTCGCCTATATTTCTAACCCGAAGAGTAGACGCATTGCTCCAGCACGCCACGGCATTTCGAGCAGGCCGTCGAGAATGCCTGGGCACACCATTGACCTGATGCCCCTGTATTCCTCTGGTCAATTTATAGTTGAGATTAAAAGTTCGTATCGAAAAGAAAGGAGCACCGGGAATATGGACATGAGTGACAACGAAAATATATTCAGCATAAGAAACATACCGAAATGTGTCTCTACAGTTTTTATGTTTTTAGCTTCACGCCTCTTTTTCATATATAGGAGTATAAAGTTACATCTATTTGTTCCTAAAGTAATTTATGCGTGAAAGACCAACAACATATAGCACAATCCATCATCCAAAACTTTGGCACTTATATATATATGGTTAGTAAAGACAAAATATTCAAAAAAGATATATTTCTCTTCTGCAGAACATATATACTTTTTCTCTTCGTATTTCACATTACTAAACTAACATAATTGGGTAATTATTTAAAAAAACATTTCTCTCATAGCTAAACACAAAAGACTCAAGGCTTTTATGGTTACAGAGGGTATTTGTTATGCAAATGGGAAGTGGTCATTTTTAGACGTTGATGACTCTGTCAGTTAACCGTAGACACGATACCGCTTCTATAATTCAAACTGCATACATTAATTGTCTGGAAAGGTATTAATTTAAGTCTAGACATATAAAGGTTTATTTATTTTTAATATTGTAAATGTTGTCATAGCGGCGCAGTGTTTGACTGTACACGCGATTGGTTTTGGGTTCGATTCCCATTGAATGTAAATTATTTTCTTTGTCCTGTTTTTATAATACGAAGCGCAGCGTTGAGCTCCGCCAGTTAATACGCAATTTTTGGAAAATAAAGAAAGTGTTGATTGTGTGACTAGATTAGACTTACTTACAACTTTGGCTAAGCTGCTTTGTGGCAAAAAGCGAGGCTGAAAAAAAAAACAAAATTATAACTACGAAATTTATCTATTTGAACAATTGTAACTAATATAATTTTTTAAAAACTTAACAAAAACACTCAGACAAATATCAGGAAAGATAGAAAGTGACAGTAGACGTTGTAGGTTTGATTTCCATTCTGTAATCACTTGCTTGAAATTGTTGCGTTTTCCTTGAATTAGTTTTGTGCAAGTGCAATGAGTTTGCCTGTGTGTGCCTGAGTGTGCCTTTAAAAATTATAGACGTTAGACTTATTGTTTTTATAGCTTTACAAAGCGGGCTAGGCAAAGAGTACCTGAGAACGTAGTGTTCAGACACTCCGTTCTATTAAGATTTCCGTTCTTCAATCACGCGTATCACTTAAAAAGCTCAAAATAAAAGAAAAGTGTACTGCTAGGATCTTTCTTTATTCGCCCTATTAGGAGTATTTGGTTTACACTGTATTTTTTGGCAAACCAAGGGCAAATAAACAAAATGTTTGTATATATGTCCTAAGCTTCACAAAATCGGAAGTAAAAGCTACTAAGAAGCTATATTTGTACACCCATCCATGATCTCTTACAATCTATATTAATTATCCATACGAAATGCATATTAGAGTAATATATAGCTGTTAGCTTTATTGTATGTTGAATATTTAATGAAACGATGTATTTTGCAACTGGAGAACGCTTTGAAGTTAAGACATTATATGAAAGATATTAGTTTTGAAGATATTTTCTATATAAGTGGGCAACAAGTATTAAACTCAGTTAGCTTAAAT
The DNA here is from genome assembly GCA_033558755.1 of Philaethria dido. NCBI lineage: Eukaryota > Metazoa > Arthropoda > Insecta > Lepidoptera > Nymphalidae > Philaethria > Philaethria dido. The sequence continues at coordinate 14,504 of JAKGSA010002357.1, forward strand.
TCGAGACATTCCGTGTTAAGCGGAACTTAACCCCGCGCTTTGTGTATGATAGAAAATGATAATAATTTAAATATATCTAAAAATTCCATTTTCTGAAGTGACGGCACGCTTGTGCCTCTACGCCACGAAAGGCGTAAATGTAAATGACATAATTTTCAAAAAAACCAATTCTTAAATCATTCCATTCAAACAAAACACAATCAGTTTCACGTATTCTTACTCGTATAGAGGTAGCTTAATTTAGAATTCTTATTATACTATTGTAGTCTTTCAAGTTGTATAGCCATAAAGCAATTTGTATTCATTTGGTATTCACAAAAGGCCTTTATATTTATATATACTGAGTTATTTCACTTATTCCCACCTTATTAACCATTCAGAAGTGAAATGACTACTCCATCAAAGTGGTTCTTGTAATTTTTCAATTTCGTTTTTATTATTGTATATAAATCTTGGAAATTGAGAAATTTTTGATGTAATTGGCAAAATTCTTATGCATAATGAGCTCTTTGATTTTCGCGATTATTACACATATTAAATGATACTATTTGAACCGGATTAATCGCGTATATTTTAATATTCGAAAATACATTTTTGGAAACCCGATGTTTCGAACACTTTACAGTAGTCCTTGGTCACAGGTAGACCTACCTATCTATCTACGTATGAATGTATTTTCGAATACTAAAATATACGCGATTAATCCGCTTAAAATAGTTTCATTTAATTATTACGCATCTTTTACTTGCTGGATACACTAAGATGTTTGTTTTCAGCTTCACGTTGTTTCCTGCGAAGCAAGATAGCGATAGAGTTAAGTGTCACCGATCTCTACTTGCTGCCAGAATTTATTGTGTATTGAGTGGCGGCACTCAACGCCGTGTTCCATAGTGATATAATTACAATATTAAAATGGCATTGAAATAGTGGTGACTTGAAATTTATGGGATTTATAGGAAGGTTTCAAGGAAACAATAATATATACATATGATTTAAGAAGAATCTACTAATTTTTAAACTTTTAGGATAAAAATATTTTGTACTGTATCACGCTTTTTGAAATATAGTGCAGATATTGCCAAATAACTGTTTTTTATGATATTGACCTTGGATAATTTTCCAGTGTTCCATTTGAATAAAATTTAGAATAAGTACACTTTACGTTATGTTGACAATCAGTATTGTGGTTAATTCAAAATAGCGGCCACAACAAATTGGCAGATCACTTATTCATGCACAAACCATCCAAATCAAATGAAAATTGAATGACAAGGCTTAACTAGTACAGTGCACTATGAAAATAAATTGTCTATAAAATGTTGAGTGCGCGGCGTTGAGTTCCGCGTTGAGTTCCACAATTCGGCGGAAAGTGAGGAACGGAGTGTCTTAACACTAGGTTCTCAGATTCCCTCTGCCTAGCCTGCTATAAGCGGGATACAGCGTGAAGCTACAACAAAGTTTATTATTAAAACTTTATATGATATAGTTATTAAAACATCAATATAATAATTAATATTTTAAGAAATAAAGAAAACTGATTCCAAATATAATGCACATAAAAGTACAATTATTACGAATAACTCAAAAACTACTCGTCCGATATTAGCAAAATTTAAATGGGACCACATCATCACATTGAAAATTAATTATCAAAATTGATCCACCCAGTAAAAAGTTATGAGGTTACACACATAAAAAATACCGTCGAATCGATAACCTCTAAAGTATTAATCTTTATATTAATACGTGAAGGAAAAAAAATGAATCTCTTTTTACGGCAATTAAATGGACGGAGGAGAATGAAATTTGGTACACTTATAGTTTATATAGCGGAGGTTTTTTTTTTTTTTTTTTT